>CATKHJ010628006.1:0-29236 GCA_949750685.1 Vernicia montana
ATTAAAAGGTGGGTTGATTAATTAGTTAACCTAATTGATTTACCAAGTTGGATTAATTATTTCAGATTTTAATTAACTAACAACCTAAATAAACCAATTTAATTAACTAACTAAGAAAAATAAAATAAATAAATAAATAAAATAAAATAAAAAGAGAAGAGAAAATAAGTTTACCTTGCGCTTGAGCGATTTTGGGACGGCGGGGAACTTTTGACTTGGTGGGTTGACTCGAGAAGTCGCAACCCAATCTCTCTTTGCAAAGAAAGGAGCAATAACAAAGTAAGAAATAAAAGAAACTGAGGAACTCGTTCCTTTCAGACCAAGCTTAGGGGGATGACTCGCTTGATGCAAAGGCTAATCAAGCAAGCTAAGGGATGTGTGAGCAAGCTCTGAGGTGCGAAAATGAGTTGGGGGGTCTCATTTATATATGGAGAAGGTTAGAGGTTGAAAACATAAAGTTTTGATGTGAGATTTGGTGTTCTGACACTCAAAACCGCACACGGGGGTTCTAGGACTGCACATGTAACTTCTAGGTGCACACGGAGCTTCTGGGACTGCACAGAAGCTATGGTGACCGCATAGGCTAAGTGATGACCACATAGGGACACTTTTGAACTGCACACAAGCTGTGCAGAACCGCACAACCCGTGTGCGGTCACAAAAGTTGCCTATGCGGTCACTAGTTGTCCGATTTCACTGATTTTCGCCGTTTTGACCCATTTCAACTCCATTTTTTGCAATTCCAGTTGCGTTGTGCTCCGTATTCAATCCCAAATGATCTAAGGATGATTTAGAGGCTTGAAGGATGAGTCTCGGGTCTCGAGGCTTGGATTCTCGATTTTTGAGATTTTGGCGATTTCGGCTTCTAGATGTTTGTTTACCAAGCCTAGGTGCCTCTAAGGTTCAAATACATACTGGAGGGTGTAAAATTAAGGGTTCACAACCAAATAAATTGAGCTCCTTTAAATCCCAAGTCCATGAGCCCAACATTATTAATCCAAGAAACAACATCCCTGATACTACTATCGCGCACCTCTCTACCACCAATTTTCTCTCTATTGCTAGAAATAGCATTCATATCTCCTGCCACAACCCATTCAGTATCTGCATTAGGTTTCAATTGTAGCCACTCTTGGAATACCTCTTGTTTATCTTCTCTATAAGGATTCCCATATACACGAGACTAGAACCATTCTTTCCCGGAGCCCATATGCTTACATTTAACGTGAATAAAATTAGTTGATTTCACCAATACTTGAACCTGCAAAATATTCTTCCACCACAATAAGAGCCCACCAGCTAAGCCATTCGGCTCCACATATTATGCATAATCAAATTTTAATCTTCTTATAAGCTTTTCCAGATAAACTACTGCATTTTTTGTCTATGAGATGAAAACCATCTTTGGGCGATGGAACTTAATGAGTTCCCCCAAATACCGAACTGTTAGGGACCGCCCTAAGCCCTGACAGTTCCATATTAAGTGCTTTATTGCGATCTGGTGGCTTTGGACGAGCCACCAATGCAAACAAAAGACAAATAAGGAAAGTCCTTATCAGCCTATGATTAACTCAAACATGGAAAAGATACAATAAATGAGAATAGTAAGACCAAGTCTAAGATAAAAAGAGACAGAACTCTAGTTTGAAACCCACAAAGGAGTAGAGTAAGACAGTATACATAATATTAACCATAAATTATGTTTGAGAATAAATATATATGAGGAAGAATAAGAAAATAGGAAAGGGATGAAAGTAGGTGAAAATGATATTCTTTCCTCTTATTTGTGATTGGGAAGGAATGAAATTGAAGTGATTTTTTTAAAGATATTTTTTAAAATTAAAGATGATATTATAAGAATAAAATAAAGATTTAATGAATAAAAATATTAATGAATTGTAATTTCCCCATATATTTAGAATGAAAACTTTTATTAGACCCTACACATAAATTTCCTCTCATTTTCCTTGTCATTTTCTTCCACTTTCCTTTTTAATGCCAAACAAGGTAAAATTGAATATTTTCACAATTTTTCTTTATTTCTTTTCTTTCTACCCATTTTCCTTCATTTCCCAATCATAGCATAGAAAAATTATTTAGGGAAACAAAAGGAGCAAAGAATCAATGACTAGTAGTAATTGAACAGTCAAAAATCAAATTGCCCCTTATATTTTAACAAAAAGTTTAATTGAGTCTTTATATTTTAATTTTCTCTAATTAAATCCTTTAATTTCAATTTTTAATCAATTTACTCCCTTAACTTTAATTTTTAATCAATTTACCACTTCAATAATCTCTTGTATCTCAATATGAGAATAAATAAATTTTTTAAGCTAAGTTATAGGAATAAATGAAAGAAAAAAAAATACCTTTTGTATATACATAATAAAAATATATATTTGATTATGTCATCTACATTAGGTTTCGAACATATTTTTAGAAAAATACAAAATTTCTTATATTATTAATCTTTATATATTTCACGTGCTTGTGATATAAATATTTGAAAAAATCAACAAAAATAAAAGAGAAAATATTAGCTTAATTTGGTTATATTTAATTGCACAATTAATTACTTTGCTTTATTTATTTATTTATTTTGAAAGAGAAATTAACATGGTTAAAAATTATATAACAATTTATTTTATTATATTACAAGCTAAAATTAATTTTTTAATATTAAATTTATATATCATCCACATAATATCATGCATATTTATTAAGAATATTTTATTATACTTATATATATTTTAAAGTACATTTGGTAGGCTGTAATGAAATATAAAATAATGTATTTTTAGTGTAATTATAATTTATCAAACGTATTTGTGAATTTGATTAAAAAAAAATGTATATGCGAATTGGCTAAAAATTAAAGTTAAGGGAGTAAATTAATTAAAAATTAAAGTTAATAGATTCAATTAGAAAAAATTAATTAAAATAGTTGAATATGAACTTCACCAAAACATTATGAGTATGCTCATACAAAGCATGCATTTACACACCAATTAAATCTGGGAAATAAAAATCTCCATAGTTGCCACCTTCTGAATTACAAAATTATCCTTGTCACATCAAATCATCCATATCCAAACTTATAAAAAGACAAAAAATCTTGGTAGGGGTAATTAGGTAATTTTAAAGAAAGGCTACATAGACTATAAAGAGTTGGCACGTTTCGTGCTTCATGAGTCTCTTCGTTTCAGTCTCTCTGACCTCTGTCAGACTGTCACCTCTCTCTCTTTCTTCTCCATTTCTACTTTAGTACTACTAATCGTAATAGAGCCCTAAAATTTTCTAGCATTTTCTTTTCTTTTCTAGGCATCGAAACCCCATTTTTCCCGAGAAACTAACTCTCTCCATATACTGTTTCAAAATTCAGAATCTCAGGTCTTTGCATGACGATTATTATTATTATTATTATTATTTTTATATATTTTTGTTGTTGTTATTTTAAATTTAAACGTATAAATGTAATTAATTTTACTATTATAGAGAGGTTTATAGGATTATATTTGTGCTTTTTGTTTTTGTTACTGAAATTAATTAGTTCATATAGAAATAATTCGATTTTCTTGCCTTTTTATTTCTTTTTTCTATAATGATAATGGAAAATTAGTGCATGAACAGTAGTTTGGATTAATAACGATGAAAATTTTATTTTATTATTATTATTATTTTTAATTTACTGATCTTTTCTTTTGATTTTTTTTAATTTTTTCTTTATGATGAATAGCTTCATTATGATGTCATTAATTGATTTAATTTTCTAAACTAGAATACTAGCATGAGCTGATGTTTGATTATCGTTTTTAAGAATTATGATGTCATTAATTGAATTTCGAACTTCTTGAATTCGAATTTGTTGCTTTGCTCGTGTTGTTTCTGTTGTCATAAATTGAGTGGGACTATGTTTCAGTTTCGTGCCATTATAATACTTGTTGCATTTTAATTCTCGTGGTTTTTTTTTTCCCCGTTTAATTTCATTTTCCTAACCAATAATTTTGAAGATTAAAGATATGGTAGAAGATTAATTCAATGGAGATTTTACATTTAAGGTAAAAAAAAAAAAAAAAAAAAGATTAGAAAAGAAAAACAAACTCAAAGAGTATATATATGGTTTCAGTGCTGCACCACTTTCTAGTACCCGTTCGCTACAAATTATAATGGTTAGGAAGAGTAAATGTTGGTGCATTATATATATATATATATATATAGAAATGAGTTTAGCTATATGTTCAGTTCTTTTGGAAGCCTTTGATGCATAGTTAGCAGTCTCTGTAGTGTTCCAGATTGCTAGAGTCCGTGATACAAATGGTTTAGTTGCTGTATTGGTTGTCTTTTGTTACTTGGTGACATTATGTATGTAAGATTTATTTAGATATTTTAAGATTCAGCCTAATGGGTGCAGTTTGTAATAGTAAAGTATGTATAGCATGGCTAATACAGAGGATTTTAAGGCTATTCTTGTACCTTAATTCTACACAGGTCAAGTTGGTGTCAATATGTGAAATAATTAGCTGATGCATACTTTTTTGCTCTTAGTTCCTTTGTTATTGAGAGATTGTAGATGCTTATTGCTTGCTTTTGTAACAATAAACTGTGCTGATGTGGTAGGTGCCTTTCTTTTTCCCTTCCCTTTGCCTTTTGTTTTAGAAGGGGGAAAAATGTTTAGTGAGTGTTTGGGGCAGAAACACTAGGACAGTGGTTTGGTATAATAGAAACAGATTATGTTTGCTTCACATTCTTAAAACAAGTGCATATATATATTTATATATATTTTCATTTATTGTTCTGTTTTTGGATTAAAATTTTGTTTTGATATCTTGGTGGATAGTTGAAAAATGCAACATCACTAAGATGATGCTAGTGCTTGTATTTCTCTTCTTAATCAGATTTCTTGCCACTGTGTTCCTTGTCTATCTTTGATTATTGCTTCGAGATGCAAAGCTACTGAAAGATTTATCAGCTATTTTTTGATTCAACAGAATGGGTGCTGGAAGAAAAACAGAGACAATTATGGTGAAGGAAAAGGCTGTACGTCCATGGTCAGGACATGGTATTGACACTGCGAGGAACCTAAGGACAAGTGATCTAGCTGGAGTAATCTTTGGCTGCAAGCACAAGACAATCAAAGAATGTTTCTCGAACCAGTTGTTTGGTTAGTTGGCTAACTTTCTTATGTTTTGGCTTAGAATGTAATTACCTTTCATATCTAGATAATATTTCTCCTAATCTTGACTCTGCCCCCACTTGAAATGTTATTGGATTTCATGGACAGGGTTGCCTGCTCCTCATTACACGTATGTAAAAAACATCTATCCGGGTTTGCTGCTATTTTTATTCAACTACAGTGATAGAAAACTTCATGGTATATTTGAGGCTGCAAGTCATGGACGACTAAATATCAATGCACATGCATGGACTGAAGATGGCTCAGAACCTACTCCATATCCTGCACAGGTATTGCATAGGTTTTTGGGTTCCCTAGTTGACAAAAAGAATTTACTGAATGTTGCTTTTGTCTTTTAGGTTAGGTTCCACATCACTACAGTGTGTCAACCATTGGTGGAAGATCAATTTGGTCCAGTAATTGCAGAAAACTACTATGGGCCAAAATTATTTTGGTTTGAACTGGACAAAGATCAAACAAAAAAATTGATATCTTTATTTTCTTCTTCACCAATAACACCGAAGCAGAACACTCTGCTCAAAGGTTCATTCAGTCCAAATGCAAGGTAAGAATATTGCAAAATTGAGATTTCTAATGCATATCATGTCAACTTGGACTGGTTTTCCTCTCTTACTTGCCTTCATTGTAGCAGAGAGAAGCAGAAGCTGGAAGGTCAGATTGATGCTAATGTAGAAGGGAAACAAGAGAAAAAAGTTGCAAGTGTGAAACCGAGTTATGGGCTTTCTTATTCTTCTGTTGTGAAAAATATGAGTTCATCTGTTGTTCAGACAGATCAATCTCACGTCAAATGGGGCAACTGTGTCGATCAATCTAACATGGCTGTACAGGGTTCCTTAGCTGATCCTAGTTTGAGTGGGAAAATGCAGCAGTTGAAAGATAGAGCCAATGTGGATGTTGCAAAAAATCATATGCATGAGGCTGTATGCCAGTATCCAAGTAATAATGAATCTTGCTCTTCTTCTGTTGATGGCATGAGTGATTCTCTTTGTCGGAAACCATGGAGTGCCTTGTTTAATAAAGAAACTTCTTCTGATGCAAGAAAGGAACCTGAAGATTCAAAGGTGCCAGCTTTGGAACCAGAACTTTCTGAAACGGATCAATACAATTTGGAATGGGAGCCTTCATATAATGAACATCAGAAAATCTTGGAAGCTCCTGTAGACAAGGAAGATTCTGAACATTGTGGAACTCCAGCCATTGTTGATACAAGACAGGAAGCTGAAGATTTGGACATAACATCGGATCACTACAATTTGGAATGGAATTCGTCATGTGTTTCACCTTGTTTGGATGAAGAACGACTGACCTCAGGACTTACTACTGATGGGGATATACCTGAGGAAGAACACTTGTACTCTGAATCAAATTGTGAATATTCCTTGTATGAAGCCATGGCAAATATGGTTATAGAGGATAATCAGGGGGAAGATGCTGTGGTTCATTCAGGAGAAGCAATGTTTTCAGAAATAAAGTCTTCTAATTTTCATTCTATAGTAGCAAAGGTAATTGAGGCTATCAATTGTCATTGGTTTAACTTTGACATTTTTCTTTTCTTCTAATTTCCTTTGACTTTGTGATTTCTCTTCAAGTTATTACTGGAAGTAGAAGAGTTGAAGGGATCTCAATTGATGCAAGTTCGAAAAATTAATTTGATGGAGCAAGAGCTGGTATGATGTCCCATGGTTGCTCTTTTAAATAAGTTCTTTGCATTCTGCACATCCTGGTAATGTAGTTGCAAATAAGGTCTATCATTACCATGTAGGCATGGGTTTGATATCATGCTATATACTTCTGTTTTTGCTGCTGTGTCATACATGTACGTATCACGCGTTTATGTGTATTTATGTAATTTGAATATAATTTACTGTCTCCCTCGGCCTCTTTTGGAAGTCAATATAAATTTCTTTTTTCTTTTACCAATTTTTCACTTGTCCCAAACTTGCTAGATGTTGCTTCATTTTGATGATGTATGTTAAATTTGTAGTGTCAATTTTTATGTGGTCAAATTACATTGGGGTCCATTTGAACAGATGATCGTTTGAAATGATTTTTATTTGGATTTGAAATCGTAAATTCTTATGATTTTTCATGAAGACAATCCAAATCCACCTCCCTTTCAAATGCATACCTATCCAAATGGATCCTTAATGTATTCTTTTTTTTTTTTTTTTAATTAATCAAATCATTGCTGTCAACTTTTTAAAGTTTAATATTCTCTCTTGGTTTATATGAAAGTTCACCTGTTTGTTTTCTTCAATGATATTCTGAAGAGGTTGTTGCATGTGGTTATTCTATCTTCTTCTTCTTCTTCTTCTTCTTTCATGTGGCTTTTTTTCCCACTTCTTGCATTGTGGAATTAAAACTCAGAAGTTAATTTGCAATCAGGCTGAATCAAGAATTGAAATTCAACAATTGAAAGATAGGTGCAAGTTGTTGGAATCTAGCCCTCTAAACTTTGATGAGCTGATGCTTATAGCCGGAGGATTTGATGGTTCTTTGTGGTTGTCAAACTTAGACTCCTATTCCCCTTTCCAAGACCTAAAGAAACCCCTTGCTTCAATGAATTATGTACGTTCGTATGCCTCAGCAGCAAATTTGAATGGTGAACTTTACATCATTGGTGGTGTGCATGGTAATTTGTGGTATGACACAGGTATATTTGTTTTTATTTTGACTTTTCATCCTTCTCAAAATATTGGTTTCTTTATTGCGATTTTGACTCACAAGGCAAAAATGCTACAATTCTATGTGTGCAGTTGAGTCATACAACCCAACAAGCAATCAGTGGTCTTCTCGTCCTTCATTAAATCAAAGAAAAGGACACTTGGCAGGTGTTTCATTATATGACAAGATATTTGCAGTTGGAGGTGGAAATGGAGTTGAATGTCTTTCAGAGGTGGAAATGTTGGATGTAGATGCTGGAAGGTGGATCCCTGTCCGGTCAATGTTCGACAAGGTACCTCTTAAAAAATTGTTTTTTGTTGCAATTTTCACTCTTAGGTACACGTAGCCTTGCTGAAACCATGAGATATTAGATATATCAAGAAAAATTACTTACTGTCTGATGTAAAATTCAATGAAAGCAGTAATGCTTATAGTCTTTTATGTTAAAGCTATGCTTGTTCTTGTGTGCTGCCTGTGTACTTAGTTGCGCCTCCTGTGTGTTTGGCATTTTTTAATGGATTTTGTGACCAAAGGAAAGAGAGTGGTAAAAGGGAATTTCCATTTTGATGTTCTTTATACAGCCTTTCCAACTTGCATGAGCAAGTGAAAAAAACTTTATAGTTAATCCGTAGTATTTTGTGCAATGAAAGTCTTTGGAAGATAAAACTGCTGCAAAATATGTGGTATGGATTTAGATGATAGCCCAACTTGTTGGCACTATTCCATCATTTAACATTTTTCTTGACTAGCTTGATCTTTTTTTTGTTCTGTCAGCGATTTGCTCCTGCTGCAGCAGAAATAAGTGGCATACTCTATGTTGTTGGAGGATACAATGGAAAGGATTACTTAAAGTATGGAACCATTTTTCTTTCATTACTTTCTTCTTTCTATTTATTTGGTGGATAAGTAGTTTGCTGTCAATGGTTGGAGTTCATACAAAATTTGCTATCATTTGCTTTGAACGTGGTTGGAACAATCTTTAGGTTTTCTCTTTGCCACTGTTAGATCATGTGATATGGGCCTTTAATTCATGAGAATCTCTTACGTGAGTTTTGAGCAAGAACACTATATATTGAATAATCATAGACATATAAGCTTAATATTTTGTTATTATGCATAATCTAGTGCTGTCAAAGTAAAAGTGTTGTTTCATAACATTTTGAAAGGCTTGCTACTGTGTAGAGGTTAGGATTACCTTCTGTGGACTTTACATGCTGATGTCTTCTTGCTCCAGATTGTTTCACTGAAATATATTTGTTTTTTAATATCTCAGCTCAGTTGAAAGATTTGATCCACGAGAACATTCATGGACACGACTTCAGAGTATGACTTCGAAGAGGGGATGTCACTCTTTGACAGTTCTGAATGAGAAATTGTAAGTTTATTTATTATATTCACTGTTTCAAAATTTTCCTGCTTTTTTTTGGGTGTGGGGCTGGGGGCCCCTAGATGGATTGTGTAAATATTCAAAACAAAAGAAAAGGCTATTTTGATTATCTTACAACACAAATTATGGGGTATTTAACACTTGATTGTATTTTCTAGATGAAGATTCTATTTTATATATAAAAATATTACAATCTTGGAACTAACTCACAAACAAATTTATGTTTAGATATGCTATGGGGGGCTATGATGGTCATAATATGGTCTCGACAGTAGAGGTATTTGACCCACGTGTTGGTTCATGGATGATGGAGGGATCCATGAGTGACTCGAGGGGATATTTTGGTGCTGTTGTGATTCAAGATTCAATTTATGTTATTGGGGGCCTGAATGACAATGGCAAAGTATTAGACATGGTATGCAACCATTCCCAAATCAAACTATATGTCTGATTTTAGCATTTCGTTTTCGGGTACAAGTTTTAACGGTTTATAATTTTACAATTGATTTTTCTGTGATGTGAGGACAGGTGGAATGTTACAATGAAGGTCATGGTTGGCAGGTAACTGACCTCAAAGGAATTGGGAATAGATGCTTCTTCTCTGCTGCCGTTCTATGATTCAGAGGCTGATAGCGATGATCAGTTTGGTGATATGTTATGTTCAATGTACAATACAGGTTCTAATACTGTATGAACTTGTACAGAGCATATTCAGGTTTTGGAAGCTGTTGATAGAAGAGCATTCTCTCAGTTGTAATGAGTTGGTAGTATATATAGGTTATATGACTTAATCTAACCTGATTGAATATGCATTGAGCTTTGTTTAGATGTGCATACAGTGCATGACTTATTTTGTAATATGATAGTGAAATAGATTATGATTATGTCCATGGAGTGCTCAATCTGATTTCCACTCTGTTTTACCCCCTGGCATTTGTTACCTTACATATTTTTTAGGGGCCTTTTCAAGTTTCAAAATTTGTCATTAGAATTTGGATATATTATTTTTAATATTATTAATAATGAGTTGAGTTATCATTAATCAATACATATATATTTTTAATATATATTCTTAATAAAATTGATTTCTTATCGATCAGTTTAATAAATTCAATTAACATTTAAATATAAATATTTAACCACCAAGGTTTCGTGATCCACTGTCAAACTTATAGCAATTTCAAGATCTTGGATGGAATTGGTGTATCTCACACACAGCTCTGGTAAAAAAAAGGCGGTGTACAAAATTTAAGCTTTGGATTTTGGTCTACAGCTCCATTAAAGTCTTCTTTATTTTCAACCAACAAACAAACCCAAACCCAAGCAAGTTTAGTTTTTTTTGGGCCAACACAAATTCATCTGGGCCGTTAAAGCCCTTACCAAAACCACAATGATACAAAAAAATAAAATAAAAAAGCGCAACAAGTGCACGTTAGCAAACGGCAATGGAAAATCGAGGCTGTAACGGCGTAGCCTCGTGGGTGAAGAAACTGAGGAGAACAGGCGGACATTACAAAGACAATCTTCTCTGCTCTCTCTCTCTCTCTCTCTAATCCAAACGTGTCGCTAAACTAACCAAAACTAAACTCTCCATTTGACCCTCCAAAGCTATAAGTTTTCCTCTTGTTTCTTCCCGACACAAAATCCTCCATTTCTCTGTTTCAATCTCCGATAATTACTGATGGAGTCCTCTATTGCTCTCCAATCTTTTCACTGTAATTCTCTCTCTCTCTCTCTCTCTCTCTCTCTCTCTCTCTCTCCCTTTGTGAACAAATTTGGTGAGATCTGTGTTTTATGTTTTTAAAATTTGTTATATTTCAGGTAAAATGTACGGTCAGCGTTTTACGGTTAACCGGAAACTAATGTCTTATCCAATGAAGCGAAATGTAGGTTTGGTCTCATGTGTAAAAGCACCTGAAGCTGCTGCTACTGCTAAATCTGATGGTGAGTTAATTTCATTAGCTTCTGGTGCTTTTTGTTTAGATTTGAACTAATTGAAGTTTTTTAAGGTGGTGCTGGTCAAGGCTCGTTGGAGATGAGTAAATTGCGAAGTGCAATTTTTCCTAATGGATTTGAAGTGAGTATGAATAGCTGCATCACTGAAAATGATTGAAATTTTTGGTTTAATTGCCCTTGTTTTTAATCCATCCATTAATATAAAAAGTTTATTATTTGCCTTTAGAAAGATTGTAAGAATATGAGTTTGTTCAGATTGTTAAGGTTATAGCTTGATTTAATTTAATTATCTACTTGATGTCTATTCATAATTTCAATTAATCATAAAACAAGAATGACCCTGATATTAACTGTAATTCTATCTTGTACGGCCAATAAAACCCTATTGAGAAATGCTTTAGCATGAAAATCAATGTTTCATATTTGGACATTATGATTATTATTTAATATCAAATTACGGCAATTGAGATATGCTTAGACATGGCCCCTCTTTTTTCTATAACTCCAATTTGATAGTTTGTGTTGTTCATTGTGCTAATAATCTTTTCCCCTTTTCTTGAGAAGGCTTATTTCAATTCATTGTTTTGGTTGTTTGACATTGATTATTGCTATTTCATCTTGATTAACAAGTGCTTGCATCTTCTGATTCGAAACATAACATCTTGCTCATTGTTTCCAAATCATCAGGCATTGGTACTAGAGGTTTGCGACGAGACGGAGGTTGCTGAACTGAAATTAAAAGTAAATGTCTACCTTTTGTCAAGCAATTTTTTCTTGCAATGCAATTCTTGTCATATGGTGATATCATTAACTTGAAATTAAAAATGGTAGTGGAAAAAGCATAACTTGATAGTCTCAGTCACCCTTGTATTTCTATTTGCAAATTTTTGGCTTTATTAAGGCAAATAACATTTATTTGACTGGCTACCTGTTGCTTTGTGTTAGGTCGGAGACTTTGAAATGCATTTGCGCCGCAATGTTGGGGCTATAAAAGCTCCCATGTCCAACATTTCACCTACTGAGCCACCTCCAATTCCAACAAAACCCATGGATGTATCATCTCCTGTTGCCCCACCACCATCACCACCAAAATCCTCTACCGAGAAAAGCACTCCATTTAAAAATGTTTCTTTTGGGAAGTCATCCAAATTAGCTGCCTTAGAAGCTTCTGGAGCTACTGGATATGTGCTAGTAGCTTCTCCAACGGTAGGTGATGTACAGTTGCTGGATGGTGAGAACAATTTTTATGATTTCTTTTGTTGTGAGCAGAGCCATGATAAAACATATGCATCACCCTTTTTCCAGGTTGGCTCATTCCGAAGGAACAGAACAGTGAAAGGAAAAAGGCAACCTCCCATATTTAAAGAGGTATGTGTTACTGTGGCATGCTTTTTTTTTTTGTGTGTATATTTATTGGTTACCATGACAGGCCACCTGTTTTATTAAAAATTATCAGTTAATATACATTTGTTCTATTTTCCATTTTTGTCAACTGCATGTATCTGTGACTAATTATTTGCTTTTATCTGCTAAGTGCTAACCCAAAATTATGATGGGTAACCTGTCGGGGATAAACTTAAGCTGAATTGCTCATTTTTAGCTTGTCAGGATCTTCCGATGATTCACACTTTCCAATTTAGCTTGATGTAGAACAGACAATTCAAAATTTTGATATAATCCAAATGCAGAAAAATTGATTACTTCATATAAGGAGTACTATCATGGGGCTTTTGATTGGCACTTAATTCTAAAAATGTGCAAATTCAAATTTACAGGGTGATCTAATTAAAGAAGGACAGGTGATAGGATATCTGGATCAATTTGGTACTGAACTTCCTGTGAAGGTGAGCCTTTTGTTTCCATGTCTTTACATCTGGCTTTGCTTCAATGGTAAATGTGCCTTATGGTGGTGTTTGTTGATGATTGTGCAGTCAGATGTGGCTGGAGAAGTCTTGAAGCTCCTATTTGACGATGGAGGTATAATGTCTTTGTCATTTTGTTGCTATCCTTATTGTTTTAACATTTCAATGTCTTGTATAACATGATTGGTGAATATTTCTTTGACACTCAACATGTGGACACCATTTGCATAGCCTAGCTGGATTTTGTAAGCCACAACATATTTATGATAGTTTCTTCTAATTTAATCTAAGGTGTACTTAGGTCTCTGAACAGTGACATTGATTACAGTAAACAGTGAAAGCAACTGTAGATAAGATAAATATGATTGCTTACAATAGAACTTGTACAATTTGTTTTGGGCAAGAATGAGTTAAAAGAGTGCAAAGGGCTGGCACCAAAGTACAATGTAAGCACTTAAAAGAGTGAGAAAAAAGGGGAATGGCTTAAAGAGTACAATGGGTCTACCTGAGTGCAAGTAAGCAAAGTGTTATGATATTTTAATGTAAATGTTCTACTCTTGGAATGGGAGTCTATCACTTAATGTGTATTCATTAAGGTTAAGGACTAAGCCTCATGTTATGATATTTTAATTATTGAACAAAAATGTAAAATGTAGAGTGAATTGATTTTCTGAATCTAAGCCTCTTGCTTTGTATTTTCTCTATGCCATGGTGCATTTTGCTGATTCAACACATTAATGGCAAAGTGTAGACTCAACTGATATAAATTTTTTATATGATGGTACTGAGATGGAAAAGTTTAGTACTTCTTTGGACTTATGAACTCAATGCCTTTTGGTAATGATGCAGCAGTTATTTTTAAAATCCCTTAGTTTCTAAGATGTTATTCTTGGCTTAGATTTAACTACTTTGAAGACAGTTGAGAAAGAAGACATCCTTACCCAACGAACTCTTGTTTTTCTGTTTCTGATAAATTACATGATGTTGCAATAGAATATTCAGTTACAATATAATAACTTGTCAAGGGTATGAAAATTTAGGAGCTATAATATATACTGGTGAAATACAAAGTTAGCAAAGATTTATGAGTTGATCATTTTTATTGCTTGATATATACACTGTATGGTACAGATGCCGTTGGGTATGGAGACCCCCTTATTGCTGTCTTGCCATCATTCCATGGTATCAACAAGTGAGCTCTCTGTCTTGTCTATGGTAATCTCGACACTATTCTTGGAAAGCTCTGAAGTATTGCAGATTGTTTTTAGCATAGTTTCCATCATCTGTTGTTTGATTGTGCAATTAGAAGACAGACATGCGTTTTATGGTGATATGTTCTTAGCTTTATTGTTCACTTTTATTCACTATAGATGGAGGAATAATTGACACGCATTGTAGTTTGAGAAGTTCGTCATTTGTATTAGATAAATATTTTTGTATACTAGTGACGCTATATATATTTATTACTTGTCGAGGCAAATTGTATCTCTCAAAAACCATGATGGTATTTCATGAAAGTGCATTTGGGGCCAATAAAATCTATGCAAGGTTTTGTATTTTTGATTTGTTATCTGATTCTTTTTATGAATTTGATAATACCATCTCTGAAGCAGTGTCAGTGAACTATTAGGTTGTTACCTATAAACGGACATATAAGTGAGACTGTTTTGGTAATATGTATATTTGGCAGTGTGTGTTGCTGGTTTTGCTATTTTCAAACCTTGCTCCTTTACGAAACTGGGGATATGGTAGAGAGGGTACTAAAAGACTAGCAAAGTTGAGTAGCATTGTCTTATCCTTTTTATCTTTTGCTTGATAGACTAATTATCATATCATCATATCATGAAATTATTTATGATGTTTAAAACTAAATTACTCTTTTGAACATCAATGGAACTATCTTTCATTGCTAGGAAATTACATATGCTTAATGGCCCTTATTTGGAAACTCAATTTTTACATGAATTCACTTCAATTGAATTTTATTTTATTAATTCTCATGTTTGAAAACATATATCTAATATGATTTAGTTCTTTTGAGTTAAAAAATATCATTTAAAAGAAATGAAATCATATCAAAGTGAAAAGATTTCACTTTTTGCAAGAATTCAATTTATTTAATGAAATTCAATATTAAAAATTTAAAATATCACCATTTAAATCCATTAATATGTATCTAGCCTAATTAGCACAAACCTGTATGCTATCCAAACTCACATAAATCCATTTAATTTTTCATATATTTAATTAATAGATTAAAAATATTTGTCTTTTAATTAATATTTTATAATTTAGAGTTCTAATTATCTTTTAATTATTATTTTATAATTTAATAATCATATAAAATATTTAATTTATATTTTTTAATAAAACCCTAAATATGTGAGTAATAATATTATAAAAACCCAAGGCTGCCACCACATATTAAGTCAAAAAAAAAAAAAGAATTTACCCAGAAAAAAATGAAACAAGTGATTAAAAACAGAGCTGAAACAAAATGTGTAGTTTTCATATTATTAATCTCTGGTAACAAAACAATTAAATCAAAACCAGAGCAGTGACATATTATGAACAGAAAAGAATACACAAATAAAACAGTATCAACTAGATAAAACTAATAGAAATGTTATACAATTTTGACAGAAACATCAGGACTAGCATCAAGATGATAGGATTAATTTTGTGATTAATCTAGGTTTAGTTTTGGCTTTTGTATCAATTATGGTGATTAAGCATAAAATGTTGAAAATTGCATATATGAAAAAGAAAATTTTTGCAGAATGGATTTCCATGATTCCAATATATGTGTATTTCAAGTACTATTATGTGGCTCAGTGGCTAGCTATACACCTCTTCATCAATTCCCAACTTTTATATATCAATGCATGAAAATGCCATAAGAATGAGGTAAGTACAAAGTAGAAATTTGATGATCATCATGAATTAATTGCACCATAACTAAACCCCACCAAACTATCAATCAGGCTTAGTTGATCATTCATTCCACATGCTTAGCTTAATTAGTTAATCGTGCATTGCTTAGGTCTTTTCAAGGTTATGTTACAGAATTACATAGGTCTTAATTATATGTTTTAATAAAAAATCCTAATAAATTATATATTTTTTCCTTTTTAGATTAAGTATTATAGGATTAAAATGATGATACTATTATTAAAAAAATAATACTTTTGAGATTATTACAATATTATTTTCAAGATATATTGAGGGGTATTCACATTTTCGTTTTTTTATTTAGTTAATTAACTTTCTTCTTGATAATAAAAAAAAATATTTTCTTCAAAAAAAATAAAGTTAAGCCAAATATAAAATATAAACAAAAACTTTATTTTATAAAATGTAAAAATGATAATTTTTATTATGAATTTTTCTTAAAAAAATTATATATGAAATATATTTTTTAGTTCCATATTTTTCTTAGAAGTTAAAAAATAAAAAAATATTTTATGAATTAATAATAAAATTAAATAAATGGAAATGAAAATTAAATCTTTTTTTTTTCTTATATATAGAATTATTAATTAAATGCAATATAGGTATTGAAATCAACTTTAATAATAACAAAAAGGAAATTGAGAGTGATAAAAATTATAATAAGGGAAGTGTTAATATCATTGCACTTTTGTTTTCTAATAAAAGTTTAAATTTAAAAAGAAAGATTAACCATAAATCTAAATTAATTTGGATATATTTATTCAAATAAAGGTTAAAAAAAAAAAAGAGTAGATCAAGGAAGTAGTACATTATGGAAATAGAACAGCTGATTGACTGATTTAATGTAATTAGTACATAGTGGATAGTAATTGAGAATTAATGTGACAATAAACTTATCTAAGCGATTGTAAGATGAAGAATTTCTCTAAATTCCAGTCTTCTAGTTTCACTATAAAATGTTCTATATTTGTTAGGCCAATATGTTAACCAAATCCGCCCTTTAATCTCCCAATCCATTGTTTTCCCTATGGCACATTTATCTACCTTCCACCTTATGCTATTTCCATACTCATCTCTGGCAAATACTACCCCTCCTTGCTTAGTGAAAGGTCTATAAGCACTCGAATATCGGTCTTTGAACCAAGCTTTAGGGTTTATCAATGCCATCTTTGAAGGTTTAGAGGATGATACTTCTCTTCCATCTATACTATCATGAAGAAACCAATTCAATATTGTGCTATACCCATAAACTGATTCCTCAAATTTCCATGGCTTTAAGCTTGTTGACACGGTTTCTCCAACCGAAAGCTTAAGCCCCAAGAAACTGTTAGGAGGATCGAATGAAGTTTCGATACCTTTTTCTAATTCAATTTCTCTTGTCGGATTATCGGAAGATTTACCTACTGAAACACTTATTATATTGGTTTGATGAATCGGAGTTAGGTGTAATGATATTCGCGAAGGAAAATGTTTTTCTTGAGTTCCAACTCCTCGTTCGATCATAAGAGTTTCGTTTATAAATCGAATAATATCACACCTACATATCAATTTTATCAGAGAAATATTGATTAAATTTATGCAAAAATATCGGCTAAGACATTGTAATTTCATAATTGACTTGGTTAATTAAATGTGCTGTGTATATGCATATATATATATATATACCTTATATTATCAATAGTTGCAATTACATCCACCCACTTTTCTTGAATGATGACTCTGTAATTGAATTGGATTACTCCTTCAAGTTGGTGGTGTTTAAGGGAGAAAGAAAGTCTCTCATCAGCTGAAGAATTACTTGAACTTTCAATATCCATGGCAATAATAGGACAATATAATTGAACTTTCCATAACTCAAATGTTGAAAGTGAGTAAGAAAAGAGTGGTGATGGTGTTTTGAGAATTCTATGAGTAGCTTGAAGCTCAGAAATCCAGTTTGTTATAGCAAGATTTATAGAACGCATCCATTGTTCTTCAAGATTTGATCCTATGATTTTCATTAGCAATTTTGATGCTTCTCTTAGTTGATAATTAGTCAATTGAGTCTTGAGATGAGCAAGACATTCAGACCGTAGATCAGCAGGAGCTTCATAGATGCAAATGAGAAAAGAGAGTGTGAGAAATGCTAAGTTGAAGATGTCCTTAAAATTGGAAACACAATCTAATTTGGGAACTTTAATGGAAGATTTACACATATTTGAACTAAAAGTGAGGACATCTTCAATAAGGTTAATCAAGAAACTAGAAACTGTTTCATCTTCTAATAAGTTTAAAGATTTGGAGTTGGTTTTGATTGGTTTTGAGGTCCAAAGAGAAATGGGGATGAGATTGAAATTTGCAACAATAGAAAAGGAGATAGTTGAAGATTGAAGGTTCTTGGTCACAGAAAGATTAAGAGATGGTTGGGATAAATTAGAAGAACACAAGCATATTGACATGGAATTTGCTTTCCATTGGGCAGTTGGTGGAAGGTTTTGAATCCAAGTCAATATATTAGGATAGCAACAAGAAGCCATTAGACAAGACTAATTAAGATGGGTTCTATAGAGGTGTCTATATCTCTCTTTTAAGGACTAAATTAACGAATAATTAATCTTCGTATTTAAAGAGTTTTTAATAATGAATACCACTTAGTTAATAGTTTAGTAGTTGAGTATTTGCCTGTAATACAGGGAATTATTAGAAAATGCATTAAGGAATGGAAGTAAAGCTGAGATTCTAGTGGGAAAAAATGTCAAAAAGTGAAGCAAATAAAGGTTAGATGGTATTGCCTTTAGCATAAAGGAAGAGGCTACAAAAAGATGCTTATTGTACAAGAAAATTTCCTCTATCCAGACTGCTCAAATCTCTTGAATGAGACTAATTAATTAATTAAATGTATTATGCACAAAGAAAAATATTCTTACCTTTTTTTTCAAAAAAAAAAGAACCTTAAATGCAATGCATACAGTTTGTGTAACATTCTTAATTCAGGGGATTTAGGGGTTAATTGTTCAAGTGAGAGGAAATAAATGGACTTTTTGAATTTAAAGGTTGGTAATTCTCTTATCTATAAAAATAATTATTATTTTAAATTGAAAGAGACACTTGTACAATTCAATATCCCAGGAATTTCCAAAAAAAAAAAAAAAGTGAACATGCATGCATTTTGAATGTTCTTTCTTTGAGTGTGTATTGCTTGAATTGTTTGTTCAAGTAATGGAAGAGAATAATTGCTTTAAAATGGAATAATATATAAAAAGGTATATATTGATGCAGTTTGGTAAATATTAAATTGAAAAACAGATATAATTGGAGACCTTTAAAATGGAATGAATTAGATGAATGTCTTAATTTAAAGAATTTTATTATCCTCATTAGTGTGTTGAAATTAATTGTAAATTAAATTGCTTGAAATGGACATGGAATAAGAATCTGATGATAATAGTTTTTATAAAGAACCAGTCAATGAATAACATTTTAATTCTAGCCAAATATTCTTGATTAGGCAAAAGAACACTAGAAATTAGGCCGGAGAAGAATAGAATTCACACACTACAAGATTACAATTACAACCATACACATTCATATTACGGGTGTAAATGAGTTAAGTCATTCGCAAACGGTTTGTTATTTAATTCGATAAAAGCTTGTTCACATTCGATTCGTTTTATAAATGAGCCAAATTTGAGTCTTACTTTAAGGTTTGACGAATAAACAAGTCGAGTTTGAATAAAATTAATTTCGGTTTGATTAGACTTGTGAACAACTTGATTATAAACTCGTGAACAGACTTGCAAACATATCGATTAATAAGGTCGTGAACAATTCGATTATTATTATTATTTTAGCACTTCAAAAAATATATTTTAATACTCTTATAATTTTTTTGGTAATTCAATTTTACTAAAATATATATACTTTTAATTAACATAATCTAATATTTCATTTTTATATAATATAAAATTATAATATTTAAAAATATTTTTTTATTAATTAATATATTTGTGATACATATAATACTCAATTTTACTATTGGATATTTTTTTACTAATTGGATGCTCTTACTTTCATGTTAGTTTTAAGTATTTTTTGTAATATTTATTTTATTAGAAATAAATATTTTGGAAGTTGAGTATTCTGATAAATTATAAACGAGTTTCAAAACGAGTCAAACTTAAATTTAACTCAATTATAATTTATTAACGAGTCGGGTTTGAATCGAATTCGATTATAATTTATAAACAAATTTTTAATGAACTGAACTTGAATATAATTTTTAAATTCGATCCAAACTCGAATTCAAGCTTGAGTTCATAAAAAAAAAAATATCGAGCCGAGCCTAAACAAATTAAAACTTAAATTCAGTTAGGTTCGATTACAGCCCTACATATTACAACAAAACATCTAACCTAAAATCGTAAAATCGTAATAATACAATAGTTTAATTTTTATTTTGGAGGAGTTTTTTCCAAGAAAAAAAAAGTGTATAATTGATACAACATACACATCATATCTATTATAAAAAATAATAGAAAAATATATATACAGAAGATAAATATAATTAAACAAATAAATTAAAAAAAATTGAATATCCAAATTCACTAATAATTAATAATCCATCATGGTGGAAATTAAAACGCATGTTTATCTAACTGGCTGGATTAATTGGGCCAATGTTCAAATTTGCCTAAAACTTTTTCTTCTTTTTATTTATTTATTTATTTTTTTTTTGCCAAATGCCTAAAACTTCTTTTAAAAAAAAGTTTTATCTATATTTATGAAGATATGAAATAATATAAATCTTAAAAAAAATTATATAAAGTCCGCTCATAAAAAACTAGTTTTAATTAATTGTTAAGAAAATGAAGTGTCAGATAGATAGGTAAATCTAATTTAATTTATAAATAATAAAAAAAAGATTTTAAGATAGTAATCTTCTTAATTTCTTTTTTAAAATTTTACGTAATTTTCTGTATAGATTCATCAAGTACTCAAAATTTAAATAAATAATTCAGTTATGTTATTGGTTAAAGTTTTTATTTTGATAACTTATACCTCAGCTTCAGTTCTTATTTTTGAATAGGATGTTATAATACTTAACGTTTTTTGTTTTAAAACTATAAATGTAGCTACGTAGTGCATATATTAATTTTTTTTTCCTCTTAAAAACAGAAGAAAAGACTCTTTTTAACTGTTAGAAAAGACTTGAAAATAAGTATAAAACAAAATATAAAGAAACAGACACAGATAGAGAATACAATTACCTCATCAAGAATTTCTCGAAAAAGAATAAACTAAAAACAAGAATATATCTTGAAAAAGGTCAAAATTATTTCCCTTTTAGTTTTTACAACTAAATTAAGATTTGTTAGATAAAAAAAAATTATTTCCCTTATAATATAAATGAATAAATAAACAAAATAACAGTAGTTGTTTAATTAGCATCATACTTGCAAACCACCAACTCAATATCCAATAATCCAATTCGATCACTTGCCTCCTACTTTTCTGTATGTTTCTTGTAGTTAATAAATTCATTTTTTCTGTACTTTATATTAATCCTTCTACTAGTAGAATTAATCCTACATTAATTATTGTTTAAATCTACTTAATTTCAATTTTCAATATGAAAATGCTACAAATTAACAACCCAATGGCTCATCCAAAAAAAAAATTATTGCTTTGATTATCAAAAGGATATGTATACTCATGGCATTTTTTCTGGAGAAAAATTTAACCCTTTCCAAATATTTCCTACTTTCTTGATTCAAGCCACCTTAGCAATTTTGATGTGCAATTTGGTGTACTATGCCCTTAGGCCTTGGATAAGATCAAGAATTGTTTGCTATGTCTTGGTATGTTATTTCTCCATATATCTTTATTCTTGATTTTTCTTTTTCTGCAATCTTTATATTTAATCAATTAATAAAAACTCATCTAACAGAATTAAAAAGTAAAGTATAGAAGTAAATTAAAAATAAATTTATCATTCGTATTAGGATTAACTTATATTTAAAGTTTTATGCAGATTCATTGATTCAGATATAATCTAATTTTAAGTGTATATACAATCAAATAATAGATTTAGTTTCGAATCTAGCTAATTGCGTAATGGTTAAAAAAAAAAGAAAACTAAAAATCAATTTAATTATCCTACCTTTCTTGTTTATAATACAAATAAATACTTGAATTTTAACTTCATCTTTTTTATTTTTATTTTTATTTATATATATATATATATATATATATATATAGGCTGGCATCATTTTAGGACCCTCAGTGTTGGGTCAAAACATGAAATACATGGAGATTGTTTTTTTCGACAAGGAGATGTCAGTATTGGATACAATAGTAAAGGTTGGCACAGGCTACATTGTTTTTCTAACTGATGTAAAAATGGACATAACTACCTTACTAAAGACAGCAAAAAACATTTGGATAATAAGTTTATCAAGCTTCTTTATGTCTTTTCTATATACCATTTGTTTTTGCTTTTTAGCAAAAAATAAATTTAGGGAAAATTTTCCAGGATCAATAATAAAGTTACTCTTGATTTGTGAAGGTTTATCAGCAACTTTTTTCACTTCAATTGCTGATTCCATGGAAGAAGATAATCTCTTAACTACTGAATTAGGCCAATGTCTTCTGCTATGCTTATTGAAGTGATTGGTTTTTTCTGTATGGAATTATCACTTCTTTTGGTAGAAAAAGTAACTATTTATTCATTTCTACCTTACCTTATGCTACTTGCAATGGTACTTTTTGCAGTTTATATTGTAAAGCCCATAATCTTACATATTACAAAGAGAATACCAGCTGAAGGAAAGTCAATTAGTGAAAATCATGTTATAGCAGCATTAGTAAGTGGTTTAATCATGGGATTAATTGCTGAAGCATTATTTGGAGCTTTTACTTTAGGGACTTTAATAATGGGTTTGGTTCTACCAGATGGACCTCCATTAGGTGCAGCAATAATAGAGAAATCTCAACTTGTGGTTATGGAATTTTTTCAGCCACTGTTCTTTCTTCTTGTTGGTTATCATGTAGATTTATCTTTAATCTTCAATATTAATCAAGAAGTTGGCCTCTTGTTGCTCTTAGTTTTTGGAAGTTATTTGGCATAGATATTTGGAATTCTTTTGGCCTCATTTTTTGTCCACATCAATTTTCGAAATGCTGTTTTGCTTGGCTTCATTTTGAATTTCAAGGGCATTATTGACTTGGCAGTTTATGAGAAATGGTTTATCAAAGATGTAAGTCTTCTAACCTATGTTTTATATTCTTCTATCTTTAATTAAATTACATTAATCTAAAAATACTTATATACCGTTTTAAAATAAATCATATGTAGAATAAATATAAAAATTAATAAAAACTTAAAAGTGATTAATTATCTGATAGACTTAACAAAAACTAATTATTTTTTTATAAAATGATTTTTTACGAACCTATAAATATTAATATGATATCAAAGTTTCATACTCTATTGATCTACATGTTCTAGCCCCACATATGAAACAATTCTTCTTCTTTTTCTAAAATTTCTTGAACTAGCTAACAGTGTTTTGCAATCATGGTTTTCCCTTTTCTTTACAGGTTGTGGATAAAAAGAATCTTGCACCAATAGTGCTATCCAATATTTTTTTAACTGCTATTTTTAACATTTTATTAGACATTTTCTATAAGCCTGAGATTAGACTCATAGAATCTTCTCCTAAACAAAAAACCTTTAACTCACTTCAATCAACAGCAGTTGCACAAGAATTACACATTATTACTTGTATTCACAGTGAAGATAATGTCCATAACATCATTAACCTATTAGAAGCATTTAACCCAAATGCAATTAGTCCTATGACTGTCAATGTTATCCATGCCATCGAGCTTTCTGGCCGAGCATCTCCATTAATATCATCTTACAATAGTCATAGAAGAAGATCATTAAAATCAAAACATATCATGTGTGCTTTTTCAAATTATTCAAGAAATTCCAGTGGTCCTATCTCGATAAAACCATTTACTATGGTTGCTCCATTGAAGACTATGCACAACATTATTTGTAACTACGCTGAGGATAAAAGTGTTTCGCTCATCATCGTTCCTTTCCAAGGAAATCAACGTAATAAAAGTTCAGTAAGAGAGTTTAATACTCAACTTCAAGCAAATGCACCTTGCACTGTTGGGATTTTCGTAGACAAAAGATTATGTGGTATTGGAATGAACTTACCTCTATTCTTTTACAATGTTTTAATTATCTTTGTTGGTGGTATTGATGATCGTGAAGCCTTGAAACTTGCAATTAGGATGTTTGGAAATCCTGATGTGAACATCACCACGTTGAGAATTAAATTGAAAATTGATGAAGGGCTTGTTAATGAGGCGGAGAATCAATTAGATAAGTCATTAATTCAAGAATTTATGGAGAAAAATGATAATAATGCTCGTGTTATTTATCGTGAGGTAGTAGTAAATAATGGGTTGCAATTGATCGATAGTTTACGAGCTTTAGACGATGATTATGATCTTGTTTTGATGGGCAAGAGTCCTATAATCAATGTGGAATTGATGAAAGAAATGTCAGAATGGATTGAATATCCAGAGCTAGGTATGATTGGTGATATCCTTATTTCATCAAATTTTGGTAATTATAATTCAGCATCTATGTTAGTAATGCAACATTATGGGATGGCTAATGAAACAACTAGTCATAGGTTCTCTATCAACAATGTATAGCAACTAGCAAGTAAGAGCAAGCATTTCCTGCTTGTTAGAAAAATATGATATATATATATCTAATATTCATTCATTCATTTTTTTAGTAGGAATTTGTTAATTCTTTTTAGTTCCTATCCGGACTTGCTCGAGACCTTTTAGTCTTGTAGATGATTTGGTACTAGTGAATCAAAGACTGTCATTGAGATTTAGAGGAATTTGTTAATTAGGCTTTCATTAAGGGTTTTTTCTTTTGGGGGATTGATCAATCATGTAATTTATATTAAACTAAGAAACATTTCATATTTTATGTGGGAAAATTTTCTCTCTTTTTTTATTTTATGAAAAATACTTATGATAGTTGTTTTTTTTTAAAAAAAAAAAGCACACTTCTAATTTGAGATTTTTGCTAGAACTCAAATAGGATTATAACTTAGAATGGAGAAATGATAACTATTACAGTTAAATTGTACGGCTCATTCAATATGAACAGAAGGAAATTAAATTAATAGTGAGACCTGTTGACGTGAGCTGTCATGTAGCAATCAAGGGATGAAGATCCCTTCATTATTAGATCAACTGGAGCCTATTAAATTAATTTAAACCGTGATTGTCTCTGTTTGTATATACCAAAAATAATAGTAGTAGGGCTGTTATATATTATCACTGTGTAAAGGGAAAAGATATACGATATACAATAAAAAAATTCTGAATTCTTTTCTCAAAACTACATGGTATCAGAGCGGGCTACCCTCTCCTAGCTCTGGTAATTCAAAACATAAATAATTAACAACAAACTCTTCTCTTTTATCATGGCTGATGAAGATTCAAATTCAGGCGAATCCCTTGATATGTCTTCATCTTCTATTCTATCAGAACTCACTGCAAAAATGACTGAAGTATTGTCCAAAGCTTCAATTCCAACCTCGACAACAGACATAGCCACCGCTCTAATAAGGATCAAATTGGATGGGACAAACTACGCATTTTGGTCTCAAGTGGTGGAGATGTACATATTTGGCAAAGACAAGTTGGGGCATATTAATGGTGATTTGTCCCAACTTGTATCAACTGACCCGAGCTTCCGCAAATGGCGCACAGATGATGCTATTGTGAAAAGCTGGTTAATCAATTAAATGGACTCATCTCTGATTGGGAATTTTATTAGATTTCCAACTGCAAAAATGGTTTGGGATGCCTTAGCAACAACCTATTTTGATGGAAATGATACCTCTCAGGTATATGACCTTCGACGTAAAGTCTCACGGCTCAGGCAAACAGGTGGATCATTGGAAAAGTACTACAATGATTTGCAAGGACTATGGAGAGAAATTGATTTTCGGAGGCCTAATCCAATGTAGTGCTAGGCAGATATTCAACGTTTCAATAGTATGATACAAGAAGACTTAGTGTACACCTTTTTGGATGGTCTAGATGATCGACTAGATGGCATCAGGAAGGATATTCTGCAGATGCATCCATTTCCTATTGTGGAACAAGCTTATGTTTATGTTCAATGAGAAGTAACACGCTAAGCAGTGATGACAGGGGACAAAATTGATGAAACACAGGGGGCTGTTTTGGCATCTAAAAGCCTGAAAATTGGTACTCCAACATCTAACTCGTCTCAAGGTGGAAAGTCAAATTCTAAGAAGAATACAGATGGGCAAAAATGCACTCATTGTGGATATTCTAAACACACTCGGGAGACATGTTTCAAGATTCATGGATATCCTGAATGGTGGTATGAACTACAGACAAAGAAAAAACGTGATGGAGAAGAAAATAGCAGCACAAGTAAGGATAAGAAGATGAGTAGGAGTTAAGGGTCTAACTCAGTGGGACAAACTTCAGTTGCTACTAGTGATATGACTCTTTCTTTGATTCCAGTTGAAGCGCATAATGCTAATATAGGTACAATTCTATATGGTACCAATTTGAAGGGAACCCGTCATTAATGGATACTAGACTCAGGAGCCTCTGACCATATGACCTATGATGAAAAGGATTTGTCTCAACGATGTATGCCTCAAAGAACTAGCATTTCAAATGCTAATGGAAAAATTTATCCAGTAACAGGAGCTGGCACTACGGTGCTGTCACCAAAATTAGCTCTATCCAATACTCTACTTGTCCCTTCGCTTTCTCACAAATTATTATCTGTAAGTCAAATTACAAAAGCATTACGTTGTGTTGCAATTATTTACCCTGATTATTTCTTGATTTAGGATATTCTCACCAAGGAGATCATTGGGCGTGGTATTGAGAAGGGGGGACTCTACTATATGGAGGAGGTCAAGATGGGTCATGCCTTTCAAGCTGCGCATCAATCTAAAGAGGAACACATCTGGCTTTGGCACCGTCGGTTAGGTCATCCTTCATTTGGTTATTTAAAGCATGTATTTCCAGATTTATTTTCAGACATGTCAACTTTTGAATTCAAAAGTGAAATCTGTATTCTTGCTAAAAGCCATCAAGCTAGCTATCCTTTGAGTTTTAATAAAAGTGCAATTCCATTTATATTGATTCATACTTATGTGTGGGGCCCTTCTCCAAAACCCAACATGCATGGCTATCGATGGTTTGGGATATTTGTTGATGATTGCACTAGAATGACATGGTTATATCTACTGAAGCATAAAGATGAGGTTTTTGGTATATTTCAATCATTTTATACGATGGTTTGCACTCAATATTCCACCAAACCTCGGGTTCTTCGATCAAATAATGGTGGTGAGTATGTCAATGCTAGATTTCGTGATTTCTTTCACCATCATGAAATGATTTATAAGACATCATGTCCAAAAACTCTTCAACAAAATGGAGTCGCTGAACGCAAGAATCGCCATATTCTTGAGACTACTAGAGCTCTCCTTATTGGGGCTGATATGCCTAATTAGTATTGGGAAGATGCAATTATGACAGCAGTTTATGTTATCAACAGAATGCCCTCAAGAGTACTTGAGATGAAGACTCCTCTTCAAGTGCTATCCACCTTTGGCACTTTACCTCCAACTTTGATGATGCAACCTCAAGTTTTTGGGTGTGTTGCCTTTGTCCATCTACAAAAGGATCAACGTATAAAAATTGATCCCCGAGCCATTAGATGTATTTTCCTTGGATATGGTCTTCATCAAAAAGGATATCGGTGTTATGATCCTATCTTTCGACGCACATATGTCACAATGGATGTCACATTCCTTGAATTTGAGCCTTTCTTTACTACCAAAGCATCCACTTCTCCTCTTCAGGGGGAGAATTCAGATGAAAAAGTGAATTGGCTGCAGTTTGAATGGCCAGAATTTAATGAACCAAATACAATCCCTACAATTGAGACTGAAAGTGATACAGAAGTTATGGCAGAAACAAGTCCACCTTCGACTCTTTTATCAAGGGAAAAAGAAACAAAGACAACATCAGAATTTCCTGTAATGTCCCCTCACATCTCAATGCCTGTTAGTCCATCTCCTGAGAATATTACTGAGGTAAGTTCTTCAAATCCTTCAATAACTCCAGAAATCTCTAACACTATAGATACCCCTGCTTCTATTGGCTATAAGCTACCTTTCAGGCATAATTGAGGCAAACCTCCAAATCGGTATTCTCCTGAAGTGGAAGAGCATCGATCAAAATTTCCCATTGTCAATTATGTGTCCACTAAAAAGCTCTCTGAACTAGTGAAACATTTTGCTGATAGTCTCTTAGTTCATCACATTCCCACAAATGCTGAAAAAGCACTAAAAGATTCCAAATGGACTAAGGCAATGAAGGAAGAGATGGAAGCCTTACTGAAGAACGGGACATGGGTACTCACTCCACTACCAAATGGAAAGAAGACAGTGGAATGTAAATGGGTATTCTCTATCAAATACAAAGCAAATGGGTCTATTGAACGATACAAATCGAGATTAGTGGCCAAGGGCTATACTAAGACTTATGGGGTTGATTACCAAGAAACTTTTTCGCTTGTAGCTAAGTTGAACACAATAAGAGTCTTATTATCTCTTGCAGCAAATCTTGATTGGCCATTACATCAATTTGAGGTAAAAAATGCTTTTCTCCATGGTGATCTTGAAGAAGAAATCTATATGGATATTCCACCCGGATACTCGGCAAACTGTGAGGATAAGATTGTGTGCAAACCTCAAAAGGCTTTGTAAGGGTTGAAGTAGTCTCCTCGTGCTTGGTTTGGAAGACTTAGTTTAGCAATGAAGAAAAATGGTTTTCGGCAGAACAACTTTGATCACACTCTTTTTTGAAACATCAACAAGGCAAAGTCATAGCTCTAATTGTCTATGTTGATGATATGATCATTACAGGAGATAATACGCAGGAGATTACAAGAATTCAAGAACAGTTGGCATCTTAATTCGAAATGAAAAATCTAGGAGGACTCAAGTATTTCTTAGGGATTGAGGTTGCTAGATCTAAGCAAGGGATATTTTTTTCTCAACGAAAGTATGTCCTAGACTTATTAGCTGAAGTTGGGTTATTGGATTGTAAGCTTGCTGATGTACCAACGATTCC
>CATKHJ010628121.1:0-15000 GCA_949750685.1 Vernicia montana
AAAAGAAAAAGAAAAATTGACAGCATGAAAGTTCCAAGTGGAAATTTCATTTTCTGAAGCTGAATTTCTTTGGTAGGTCCTTGTAAAGGATATACATTTATCCAGTAGTGTGGGGCCATTAAAAATTTTTAAAGCAAGGATTAAACTCACTGCTCATTTACAAAGGATAAAAAGTTTCTTTGGTGACTGCTCAAAAAACAAAAAAAAAAAATAGTAAAGATAAGGACTTAAGGTAGTAAAGTAGAAGATAAGATAAATTTTAATGTTTTGGTTTAGCTGTTCTATTCTTTTGGTGACTGCTCATTTACAAAGCATAAAAAGTTTCAGCTAATGTTTGATCACTAGCAGATTAGGAGCAGAATCTCTTTTTCTTTTTCCTTCATGAAATTTAATGACAATGAGCTTTTGACTCACAATACTAAAGTTAGGCTAAGTCTTACCTATACTAAGTGTATATACTAATTTAATGAGATAAGAACACATAAAACAAAAAATGGTATCGGTGTCTTTTTACTAAGCAAAAAAAAAAAGACAAAAGAGTTATATTAATTAAAATATTTTATCACTTAATAATTTGGTGTATGAGATAAACTTATATATTTGATGTAGTAAAAAAATTTTCCTAAAATTATCTTTATAACGATAAAGTTGCGTGTTTAAATTTCAGATAGAGCCAAATCAACTAAAAACATAAATGTTTATACATATCCATATAACTCGAGCATCGGATTATTATGATGTGTCAAAATTTGAATTTAAAAGAGAAACAATATCATATGAAACAACCGGCTTGGATATTATCTAACATGATATATGTTTGCAATGTGCAAAGACGATTATATTTAATAGAATATTTATAAACAATACTCTCTATACGTAGTAGGAAAAGATTATATATGATAGACAATTCTTCCCTATCTCTCTCAAAACGGAGAGGCCTTTATAAATAAACTACTTACAAAAAGGAATAGATATTTATATTTATAGAACTGTAAGTGGCACATGTGGATGAAAAGAGATCATAGATTTTACATTAGATGCATGTGTATAAGAAAAAAACAATTTAATAACACCAAATGCTATGGAACATTCAAATAATGCACATAATTTGAAGTAGAAGTACCCAGTAGCACTTCTCTATACACAGGAAATAGTAATAATTCTACAGAACTAAATCAATAATTCTACTTTCCAAAATCTCATCTGAATGATGCCATAGTAGTAGTGAAACAATTAAAGCCAAAAAATACTTGTGTACTCTGCAGAATCCCAACCATATATAAAAAAACACAAATTACCCTTTTTTATTCTGTTTACATTTTTCATGTTTGGACTTCATTTTTTTTTTTTTCACATTTTCGTTTTTCTTTTATAATTAAAGCCCTGATTAGAATTTTGAACTTGCAACTTCAAAATCTTAAAAGTGATTCTAGTACAACTCGACCAAAAATCATTTCACTACAATAAATAAATACTTTAACTTGATATTAATAAAGAATTAATAGTAATACCACGTCATGTATATATATATATATACCTCGCAATTAAAAAGTTTTTAGTAACATTACTACAAATATATAGCAACGCTATCAATATGCTATTAAAATACACTTTGGATATTAATTATTATTGTAATATCAAGTATGATTGGCAAAATTACATCATTCCATTTTTAGAGAGTCCCTGATATGAGAGTGATGAAATAGAACATGTAGACAGAGAAAAAATAGATCATGAGCTTTTCGGAACGGATTCGGTGGAGAGTCTCCGATGCCTAAGTTTGTAGGCTTGAAAATGAAGGAACTTGGAACTTTGTATTCGAACTGGGAAATGAAGGAAAATGGAAAGAGTCCAGTGAGCTACTTGTATTCGAACTGGATGATCTTTGTAAGGTATTCGAGCTGCTCTGTCATCAAATTACTCGGAACTCACAAGTTCGTTTAGGCCAAACTGAGGGCTTAGTATGTAACAAACTTAAGGGTTATGCCCATTTGTCATGCAGACGATATACTCCTTCATGGGCTGCTTCTATTTCAACCTAATATGGATTGGTTTATCCCCATTAAAGTATTAAATAATATTAAACTAATGTTGCTATATATATCTAATACTTATAATGATATTAATATTTTTAATCTTTTTTTTTTTTTTTACATCCATAAGAAACTCCATGAAAGCCTTGCATGTACAAGAGGTGAAATGTTGATAAAAAATGGAGCAGACCTAATTTGATTTGGTGACAATTAATAATGGTTCTCCTACTCTTTAGAATTTGGAGGCCAGCCTTATATATATTTGTACAATCACTCTGTGCTCCTAGGCTGGGAGCTTGGCATACCCCACTGCAGGATGGGTGCAAGGAACAGGGTACCTGACACTATAAAGAATCCTAACCAGCTTCAAGATATAATAAAACCTTTAATATTGAGAATATATAACACTATCCATTTTGTCCAATCCTAGAATTCCAATAAAAAGGGCATTCCTAATGCACAATGCTCAAAAGTTTTCTCTTAATATTTAAGGTTTAAGGTTCCATGCTTGGAGAAGATAGAAAAAGATTATTAAGATTTCATACCTAATATCTTTATCGTACAAGACTCTATGCTTTTCGAAAATTACTTATTATATGCAATTTTTCTTTATTTTTATTCAATAATAATAATAACAATAAAAGCAATCTGATCATTACCTTAATCTCACAATACCACCAATAGAATAAAATCTCAGGTTCTCATTCTTTTATATTTCCTTATTTCTCTTATTCTATTGTTGGGTAGAACAAGAACTTAAGCTTAGGGTTTTTCTTAACTCAACTGGGCTTTTCTCCAAAATTATTAGTTATACTTCCTCCATTTTCGTTTGATTGTCCTTTTTAGGACACGTATAGACACATTAAAAAAATTCTTAATTATAGAAAAAAAGTAATACATATGACTAAATTATCTTTTTATTAAATTACTCAAAAGTCAAAACATTCTATTAATTCTCTCTATCTTTTTTTTTTTAATGGAATTCTCTCAATCTTAAAAAGAGTAAAATTAATAAAAAAAAATAATTATTATAAAGTTTGTTATATTTAAATAGTTTTAGCCCTTTATCTTTCCTACTGCTTGATGTTTTGGCTATTGATTTGAGTTAACGACGAAAGTTTCTTGTAAAAAAAAAAATAAAATTGATGAAAAATAATTATTATAAAGTGACAATTAATTTAAAACAAGAAATTTTTTTAAAAAGAACAATTACAATGAAATGAGAGAGTAATTTTATTCAATGCTAGCTTGGAGGATCAGTCTTATAATTTAAGAAAGCTTCCTAATAATTGATTTCTGTACCATCAGACAAAATGGTCTCATATCTACTTAACCAATTCTTATAATGGAGGAAATAAATAGATTGAACAAAAAAGAAATCTTTCTCTTTCTCTTTTGCTTTGGCTTTGGCTTTTTTTCAAAGGCTAAATAAATTCAAAATTTTAGTCATATTATCAATTATATATCCAATTCTTTTCTTCATATTAATTTTATATATTTGTGTAGCCTTAAAGGTTTTTTTTTTTTTTTTTTTAGCTTAATGACAAAAGGACAAAAAAAAGAAATTTATAAACTTTTAACACTTTTTCCAATTTTATAATGAATTATAGAACTTACCAATTAAGTAAAATAACTTATATATCTTCATGTGCTAAATATCACCATAATACATATGTCCCATGTAAGATATGGAAATTTGGCCAAAATTTCAAATATGCACCCAAAAAATTCTATTCCTCCATCATTTCAAGCACTGAAAGTAAATTTTTTTTAAAAAAAATCAATTTTAAAAAGTGTAATTATTTATTAAATAATAAAATCTTAAATGTTTATTTTGAAATTAATTACCATAAAATAAAGAATAAATTACTATTTAGTTTCTGAGATTTAACTTAATTAATTAAATTGTCTCTATTTTTTGAGAAACTAACTAATTAGTCTCTCAGTTTTAATTTCATCAGACTATTTAGTGTTTCCGTTCAGTTTTTGTACTTTTTCTATTAAATTTATGAAAAAATAACTAAAATGTCATTATATATATAATAAATATAATTTTAATTTTATTATTTAAAATAAAAAAATTCAAATTAATAAAATTAAACAAATTATTATATAGTAATCATTTAATCATTATTTAATTTTATTAATATAAATATTTTTATTTTTTATTATATATAATAATAAATAATTTTATAATTTGATGATATTAAATATAATTATTATATAAATATATAAATATTATTTACTTTTATTAATTTGATTTTTCTATTTTTTATTTTTAAATAATAAAATTAAAATTATATTTATTATATATATATATAAGCATTTTAATTATTTTTCATAAATTTAATAAAAAATATAAAAATTAAATGAAAAGACTAAATAATCTGACAAAACTAAAATTAAAGAACTAATAGTTAATTTCTTAAAAAATAATAGAATCAAATTAATTAATTAGGTCAAACTTTACATTCTAAAAAATAATTTACCCTAAAACTAAAATATAATTATTATATAATTATATAAATATTATTTATTTTTATTAATTTGATTTTTCTATTTTTTATTTTTAAATAATAAAATTAAAATTATATTTATTATATATATAAAGACATTTTAATATTTTTCATAAATTTAATAAAAAAAATATAAAAATTAGACAAAAAGATTAAATAATCTTAGAAAATTATAAAAAAAAAATTAATAGTTAATTTCTAAAAAAAAATAGAACCAAATTAATTAATTAGTTCAAACTTTACATGCTAAAAAATAGTTTACCCTAAAATAAATGACCAAAACTTATTATGGTAATTAAAGAAAAGGTCATAAAGTAAAAATAAATCCCTAAAAAGGGAGAATTATCTACCGAGTGAGACTGGGTTAGTTTCTTGAGCTTGACAGCAATGGCTGCTTCTCTTCTCTCTCTCTTCCAGCCAAACCTCTCATTCCAAAAAATGACCGTAAAGCCCCTTGCTGTTCTCAACAAATCAGGCAAAATGAGGGTACCCTACGAATTAAAGCAGGGCCAGACCCGTCTTTTCCACCAGCTCCCATCTGGGCTGAACATGGAGGTGATTGAACAGAAGAGTAATATTGTAGGTAATAAAGACCCAGATAAAAGAAACAGTGAAAACCCACCTCTGGTTTTCGTTCATGGAAGCTACCATGCAGCTTGGTGCTGGGCTGAGCACTGGTTGCCCTTCTTTTCAAGCTATGGTTATGATTGCTATGCCCTTAGCTTGTTGGGTCAGGTAATTTCTCTCTATATGTTACCCATATATACTTATCTACACTTCTTTTATTTTATTTTTATATGTTAGCTGAATGGTTGTTCAATTGTTAATTTGATCCATTTTTATGCTTTATCCTTGATTGTCCAATCATTTAATGGACCTTTTTCTTGTTTTCAATTCAATATATGGAATAAGGGATTAGATTTTGGTAAAATACTATTTCTTGTTGCTTTCCTATCTCTCTATTTATTGTTTTGGGCTTTGGCTGATTGTTGAGAAAGTATGAGATAATTGAAAGATATTTGTAGTAATTTAAGTTGTCTTCCTTCATTATTGGGATCTCAAGAAAGTAAATAGAAGTCCATTTTAGTGGGACTTTATATCTTCAGGTAAAGTTTCTGTGAGTATAAACCTGACCAACAAAAAAATTTGGGATTCAAAACAGTAAAATATTCACTTCCCACTTGTTTGTTTATGATTAGTCATTGATATCTAGTTTTGATTCTCAACTTCTCTGCAGTAAGGCTTTTTTCTTTACTTCTGTAAAATGAAAATCTAGACAATCAAATACATGAACCATTTGGGAATAAAATCACTTATTTTTAAACATTTTCTTTCTAATTTCATATGATTCTCAACTTCCTATGAATTCTTACTAAGCAAGGGAAATCCCTTCCTTTCCCTGCTTCACTTATTTTTAGAACTATAGAAGTTTGATTTGGCATACTTTAGTTATCTTCCTCTTATAAAATTTTATTCTTTTATCAAAATTTGAGGAAAAAAAAATAAGAAGAATTTCACACAGTATCTGGCGTGTATAATTTTGTTTTGATTTCAACTTTTTTTTTTTTTTTGTCTTTTCCTTAGAAACCTTTGAATATATCTCAGTTGTTGCTTCAACAACTTACCGAGCAAATAACATAAGCCATAATCTCCTTTTTTGTATCATAGCATTTTAAGGTTGTTAATTCTGTGGTGATGCCAAGATTTGCAGTAAAATTCTGAAATTATTTAAGCTGCCAATATGTCATTGATTTGGTATTATTTGCTTGCTTGTCTACAGGGTGAAAGCGATGGACCGGCCAGTTCTTTTGCTGGTTCTCTACAGGTATTTTAGCTCTCCACTAGAAGCTAAACCCTTTTAGGTTTTAGCAATGTTTCTAGACATTCTACTACCTCCATATAGATGAAAATGCTCAATTATTCTTATTTCCTGTTCGCTTTCAAATTCTGCAGTAGACACATGCAGGTGATGTTGCCGATTTCATCCATAAAAAACTCAAATGTGCACCATTATTGCTTGGACATTCATTTGGAGGGCTAATTATTCAGTACTACATTGCAAATATAAGAAATGAACAATTTATAGGTAATCTTCATCTTCCTATTTTTAGGTAACCATTGTAAACTAGGTGAAATGATTGTAACTTAAATGCATTGACCTTTCTGACTTTCTCATTAGTTCTTATGATTTAGAACCAACAAAATGCTAATGTTACTATTTTCTATGGATAAAGCCCCTCCTGTGGGGGTCAACTATGAGAAGCAAATCTATTTCATTGTTACAAAAATAGAACCTATCTTTTGGACTCTTGCCAACAAAGCTTGAGCTTTTAGGTTGAAGATCTTTAATATTCATCAAAGTGATCTTGGTTTTTTTAACTTTGAGAAGGTACTGTTTCACTTGTACTGATTTTCTTCTTATTCTCATTGGACTAAATTCTAGAAATGAAGAAGCTGTATCCTGATCTTGCCGGAGCTGTGCTTGTCTGTTCTGTACCTCCTTCGGGTAATAGGTAACTTCACATAGGAATGGGTATACTGTTCCTTTAGTTGAACTGTAAATAGCCTGGACTGAAATTTTGTTTTTTCTTTATGCAGTGGGTTAGTGTGGCGGTATCTCTTTTCCAAGCCTATTGCTGCTTTTAAGGTACTTGCATTAGATTATGTGGAAGAAGATCACATGTCTTTATCCCCTTTCCAATCTTGGAACATGAGTTGTGAAAACTTGGATTAAATCTTTGTTCTTGTTTTCCCTTCGTCATTCACCTAAAAATCTTGATGATTTCTTTGGCCTATAAAAAGTTATTGTTGAATTTGTAAGCTTTTGTTTATTGATATCCTCAGCTTTTCCGTCATCACTTTTTTATTAATATCCTCTGCTTTTTTTTTTTTTTTTTCTTTTTTGAACTTTCAATCTTGAAGAAAAAGCCATCCCTTTTGGCTTTTGTGCTTGTGACTAATGACTAATGTAAAATTCATCTGAACTGTGAGCAGGTGACATGGAGCTTGGCAGCTAAAGCTTTTCAAACTGATCTTTCTCTTTGTAGAGAAACGTTTTTCACATCAACAATGGAGGATCATCTGGTGATGCGGTTTGTCTATGGGCCCTTTAATGATGCTCACAAGCATTTAAACTCCTTATGTTGTTTGAAATGAGAAATGGAAATTGACGATATACTTTTATGTGGTTAAGGTGGTGCATCATTTTATTGATTTAAGCATGTATTATTGGCTTAATAAAGTGCACTTTCATCAGAAAATTGAATTATAAAATACACTTCAGTCAGCATGCATTCCAATCTAAAACCATGCTATTGGATCTAAAATGAAGCTCAACTTCATTTTGTAAAATCAATTAATCTACACGTACGAACTCGTGTAAAGAAAATGAAAGGTTAATTATTAAGAAGGTGCTAGCTTTTAAGCCAATAATTTATGTGTATATTGAAACTGCTGCTAATAGCATGTTTACATCAATTATCCTAGCGTATTTTTACACTACTAATAGCCTGTACTAGTGTTCCATACGTGATACTTTCACTTGTTAGACGCCTTGTGAGTTTAAACCAAAAAAATGGCCTCCTTGTAATGTTAGGAGAAGGCTGCATCGACTCTTCTCTGTCCCATAACCTGCAATGCTGGAAGTTGGTATACCCTTCTAATCAACCAACCTTGCCAATTTGTCTTGGGAGCGCACAAGATTGTGCATGAGTCTTTTTTTTTTCCCTTTCACTACATGGTTGGGATGTGCAAACTCAAAAATTATCCATGTAGTCCCTAGTCTTGAATGTAACAGAGAGAATATACCAAGTTATGAATTGAACTTCACACACATTCATAAATGATGAGAGTTTATTATGATGGATATTTCATCTTTTTGGAGTAATTTTCAAACTTGTCCAGATGATGTCGATTTTCACTACTATAAAAATATCATATTTCAGTTACAAAATTTCATGTTTGTTGATCCTAGACCTTTTTAGTGAACAATAACTGTAAAAATCATCTTTGGTACAAAAGGATTGCTGGATTCATCAAAAGTTGGTACCTATATATCTAGCCAGTCAGCTTCTTGATTTTTTTATTAACTATGTTAAGCCAAAGAAAATTGTGTCCTCACATATGTATTGAAATGCTAGCATTTTTATTTTACTAAACACTAACTAAAGTTTATTTTTTATTTAACATGAAATTTTATTTGGTGTTTTCTTTCAGTTACCAGGAGCTAATGAGAGAAAGTTCAAGGATGCCATTGTTTGATCTAAGAAAGCTAAATGCATCACTTCCAGTTCCTTCAGTTCCAAAATCTTCCATTGAAGTCCTTGTGGTGGGCGCAAATGACGACTTCATAGTGGTAATCTTCATGTCTCAACTATGCAATTATTAACCTGCCTCTTAAATTCTTTGCTATTTTGCTGCAAATATGCCATTTCATCAATGCATTATTTTTCTTGATAAGAAAGTTTGAAATTTTATTTAAAGGTATGCATCACTCCCAATTCCTTCAGTACATTTCCCTTCTCTATTCAACACAGTGGTCATTATCCACATTCCAACCCATGTAACTAGTGCGGCACGGATAACTTTGGTAAGTTAGGCCAATGATTCAAGAAACAACTCCAGCTAGCAGTTTTAAGTGTACTGTGGGGTTACAAATAGGCACACTTCCATCTAGGCCATGCGCTGTTATTTTGAAATGTGACAAAATTCTGTACCATCTGCTATAAGCCTATAACAAGGACAGCTCTGGCATCAGTAGGGCTTTAAACTCTCATATGCAATGCAAGTCCCATGAATCCCATTTATGTATTTTTCCTTCATCCTACCATTGTTTCTGGCAGAACAACCTCTACTTCAATTTCAACACACGGGAGTTTGCCTCTATTGTTGTCATTTTATCACTTACCAGTAAATAGTCACACATGGACCCATTAGAGATTTTTGCTTGATAAATTTTTCTGAAAAAATTGCAGCTTTGAACTACAAGAATAATATAATTGCCTCTCCATTTTCACTAGACCACGGCAATAATTTTTGTTATATTGTTCCCCAACTTTCCAAGTTGCTTGTTAATTTGCTTAAAATTTCTTAGGATGCGGAAGGACTTGATGAAACGGGAAGATTTTATGGTGTGTTGCCAATCTGTGTTGAAGGAGTTGCTCATGACATGATGTTAGATTGTTCATGGGAGAAAGGCGCAAAAGTTATTTTGTCATGGTTAAATGGTTTGAGCAGATCGTAGGAATGGAAATGTCATTCCAAAAGGAACTTATCCTCATCCATGCTTAGAATGTCATTTCCCTCAAAAGTCTTGTGCATCTGAGCAAGAGCAAGAGAAAACTGGGATTCAACATTCAAATGTATCATAATCTGATGAGCATTACAGTTTGGGAATTTTTTTGTGCTGTACTGAAAAATGTTAGAACAAAGTATATCAATTGTTGTATGGATTATGAGAGCGAGACAATAGGATTAACAAATCTTTTCCAGTTTGACTTCTTGTTGTAAAATGCAAATACTTGATCATTGAGTTACTGGCCTAATGACATTTTATTTTTTTAATTTTAGGGTGATTAAATTTCATATCCACTTCTCTTGTAAAGAAGAATACTTTGGGCTTGAACTGTTGAAAACAGGTTTGGGTGCAGGAGGAAGCAAGCCCCATAATTAGGCAGGTGTCAACAATATACTTGCCTTATATTTTAAGGACCTATAACAAAATGGAAGGCATGACATTCTTAAACGACTTTCTGTTTAAATGAATTTCATAAAATTTATATATAATTTTTTTTTTTTAAGATAATAAGGGGCTAAATGAATCTATGTATTTTTTAGGTGAATTTTGGTTTCTATCCTAATTTTTTAGGATTTTGGTTTATTCACACTTATTCATTTTTTTAATTTATTTTGATTGTTTTATCCTCAGATTTTGAAGAATTTTCATATCTATTCTTTTTTGGGTAGTTTTTGACATCTTAATTTTAGATTTTTGGTTGATCATGAGATTAATGTGTGGTGTTTCTATGAATATTTGGATTTTTTTATCGTTGATGCATGATATTTTATTGTTTGATTGATATTACAAGAAGTTATGCAAATTTTTCAAGCATAAATGACAATTGGATAATTCAGATTGGACTAATAGAAAGATCATAGAGTCGAATAATAGCAGTTTGTCACCGAGTGGAGCGTGTTTCCCACCAATTAACTCACTTAAATACTCCGTCAACTCAATTTATTTTTTCAATTTCAATAATTCGATTTAATTTAGAACCTGATACAAATTTATGTAATTATACAATATCTTACATACAAATTAATGAGTTATACAATAAGAATAGTTTTCTCCTTTTATTAATAATTTTTATTAAAACTCCGTTTGTTTCGCAAAAAATAACTTGTTTTTGAAAAATATTTTTTAAAAAACTAATTTTTTGGTGTTCAGTTATAATATTTAAAATTAATTAAAAAATATTAAAATTTCAATTTATAAGAATATAAATATATTTAAACTTATAAGAATTTGATTTTTTTCTAAATTTTATTATTAAATATAAGGAAAAAAAAAACATGAAAATGATAAATTTGGTGATAGTTGGTGATTGATAGTAATTGTCGGATACCAGCGGTGATCATAGTAGTGAGTATTGGTGATTGACAGATTAATAAATTTGCATTTATATAGTTTTTTTTTTTCATTATAATGAATTTGTTAAAATAACTTTTCATTTTAAAAAAGATGTCATTTTCCTTAAAAATGATTAAATTTTTTATTAATAAAAAAATATTTTATGTTAATTAATTTTCATTTTCATTGTTTTTCAAACGTCACAAACTGAATGTAAATTAGTAAAAATTTAAATATATGAACCTAAGGGAGTAAAGAGTCAAACATGTCTAAATAGTTTTACAACCCATGATCTGACATGTTTAATACTTATAAAAATCAGTTTTGGATTTCTATATCTTTATTTTTATCAAATTGTTCATATTATAGTAGAGTTCTATTAAAATAGAATTTGTAAATGGATTTTGTATTTAGTACATTAGACAGTTAGCATTGGAATTTATTTACAAATTAGAGGTAATCTATATGTTAGTATCCATTAGATGTTGGCAAATGACATAATTAAATTGAAATTAAAAGGTGATCCAAGTAATTGATAGGAAAAAAAAAAGGATTGACTGGAATCGATAGAATTAGCATTTGATTTCTTTTGAAAAATCATATTTTTCTTTTTTACTTTTTCTTAGTTCTTACTTCTGTAATCCTTAATTGCTAGTTGTTAATGGGCTTACACTTTCTCGTGATGTGCGCCCAAGTCAAATGTCATTCCCATGATAAATCATATCATATGGCATTCATGATTCATGATATTTAGCAATTTACATATGATAATTAAATTTAGGTCAAAATAAAATATATTTTATCTTTATTAAAATATAAAATATATATATTTTTTATAAATTATATTTTAATGTATAAGAATTAAGAAGTCATTTTATATTAAATTAAATTTATAATATTTTAATTAATTATTTTATTTTATTAACTTTAAGTTTCATAAATATTAAATTTTCTCTAAATAGTTTAAAAATTATTTATACAAAAATAAAAAATAATACGTAGGTGCATAGATATTAATTTTTTATTTTTAACATCACTTGACAAAAATTTTAAATTATGGATGGAGGATTTTATATATGTCATTTTGAAAAGATTAAGGGTCTAATGGGACCAAAAAAAGCATTAAGGGCTCACTTGAGTATCAGCCCAAATGAGAGGGTTTTATATATACCATTTTGAAAAGATTAAGGGTCTAATGGGATCAAAAAAAATATTAAAGGCTCACTTGAGCACCAACCCAAAAAAGAGGGTCCTATTTGTACCTTTGGTCTTAAATTTATATATCAAAATCTAACATTAAAAAAGTTTATATCAAATGTTATCATAATTGAAAATTCAATTGAAATATTGGAGAGAACTAATAGCAATAAGTAGAACAAAACATTCCAATTTAACATTACTAATTCAATTCATTAATTTGATGTTTAAAATTACAAAAATAATGGAAAAAAATATTTACATTCAAAAATACTATAATATAGATTTCTTAATATAAAATATAAATTCACGTTCAAATAATTTCAAGCATTAATTGTCAAAGTTTGCGGCTTAAAAGCTGCACCGAAAGCTACACCAACAATAAACACGTTTTTTTTTTTTCAAAAGTATCACTTGTCAAAGGCTGCCAAATTTTTTGACAAGAATGAAAGTGGCAAATTGAAAATTAGGTGACAAATACGCGTGAAAAATGAGTTGTTGGCTCTATAAATACAGCACCTTATTTTCATGTTCTTTAGTGTATTGTGAAGTTGTAAAAATAAAGAGTGTGGTGAGGTGCAGAGAGAAGAGTGAGAATTGTTGATGGAAAATTGAGAGAAATTTTCTTGAGTTGTGAGTGTTGTAAACACTGTATATTTTCTCCCTTTAGTGAAAGATCTGCAGCAGCTCGTGGAGTAGGTAAGTTTGTATCGAACCACGAAAATTATGTGTGTTAATTATTATTTTTACTCTCTTTTTCATAAATCTGGCATATAGAGAATTTGCATTAATTTCTAACAACTGGTATCAGAGTTTCTGGTTCTTATTTTGGGATAAAGAGAAATTTTAGTGGGACTGCTATCCGGGACAGTATCATATTTTGAGAAAATAAATACACTGCACGGAAGAAAAAAAAATACGACGAATTTTTTTGTGTAATCCATTTTTTAAACTGATGTAAAATCAAAAAATTTGGTGAATAGTAAAACAGTAATTGTGCAAAAATTTTTGCATGGTTACTGTTGCAGAATTTGAAGAACTGTAGCAACACTGTTGGAACTATAGCAGGATACGGTACTATTGAGGGGGTACTTACTGTAGTAACATACGGCTACTGTGAATAGTATCTGGTACTATTCACCAAGTCCCACAGCAGAAATTTTGAAGAGTTCTATTTCACCAAAATTTGACGTGTTGACTCCATTTTTGAGCTCGATTTTTTCAAATTTGGATTATTTAGTGCTACCTTGGTAAAAGGTGTTCTCATACACAGTGGTTCACAAGAATTGCCAGAAAAGATCCAGAGGAAGTCATATTTGAGTGGGAGCAATGGCCGTAGATGAAGGGAAGGTGAAACTCGAGAAGTTCGATGGCGCAGATTTCGGGTTTTAGAAAATGCAGATAGAGGATTATCTGTATCAGAAAAATCTGCATTAACCTCTCTCAAAGAATAAGCCAGAGTCTATGAAGGAGGAAGACTGAAACCTTCTAGACAGGCAAGCCCTCGGAGTTATCCGATTAACGTTGTTCCGCAATGTTGCTTTTAATATAGCAAAGGAGAAAACCACAACAGGTCTTATGAAGGTTCTTGCCAGTATGTACGAGAAGCCATCCGCCTCAAATAAAGTGAACCTTATGAGGCGATTGTTCAATATGCGGATGACGGAAGGCGCATCGACAGCTCAACATCTCAACGAACTTAACACAGTCACAACCCAATTGAGTTCGGTTGGTATTGAATTCGAAGAAGAAGTAAGAGCATTGATACTTTTGTCTTCTCTACCAGAAATTTGGAATGCTATTGTCACGGCTGTGAGTAGCTCATTGGGAAGCAACAAGTTGAAATTCGATGATGTTCATGATCTGGTTCTCAGTGAAGAGATTCGACGGAGAGAGTCGGGTGAACCGTCAATCTCTTCAATATTGCATACAGAGTCAAGAGGAAGAAATTCAACCAGAGGTAAAGGCCGAGGTAGATCAAAGAACAGGAGGTCCAAATCCAAAAATCCTAGTAATTCCAATAGCTCAAAGACCATCGAGTGTTGGAATTGTGGGAAGACTTGGCACTACAAAAATCAGTGCAAGAGTGCACCAAATGACCAAGAAGTGAAGGCAGAGGTAAATGTTACTTTCACCTCAGGAGGAGATGATGCATTGATTTGCTCTCTAAAAAGTAAGGAAGATTCTTAGGTATTAGACTCAGGAGCATCGTTCCATACTACTTGATAAAAGGAACTCTTTGAAAGGTATGTCCTCGAAAATCTTGGAAAGGTATACCTTGGTGATGATCAACCTTGTGCTATTGTTGGTAAATGTGTAGTGAAGGTTAAGTTGAATGGGTCAGTTTGAGAGCTGAAGGATGTCAGACATATTCCCAACCTGAGAAAGAACTTAATCTCAGTTGGGCAATTGGCTAATGAAGGATACACCACGATCTTCCATGGTGATGATTGGAAGATTTCAAAATGTGCAATGATGATTACTCGAGGAAAAAATAGTGGTACTCTTTACATGACAGCAAATCCACGCTATTCGATCATAGTTGCAGCAGGCAACGAAACTCCCAAACTGTGGCACCAGATATTAGGCCATATGAGTGATAAGGGGATGAAGATTATGCACTCAA
>CATKHJ010628121.1:17500-33861 GCA_949750685.1 Vernicia montana
GGAGAAAATCTAAGGAAACAAGAATCCAGCTAACATGTTAACAAAGTCGGTGACTATCGACAAACAGAAGTTGTGTTCAACTTCAGTTGGCCTCCAAAAATGACAAGGCTAGGAAGAGCTGCTACATTGATTGAGGTATGAAGACATTGAAATCGGTCTTCAAGTGGGAGATTGTCAAAGTTTGCGGCTCAATAGTTGCACCAACAACCAACACAATTTTTTTTTTGTTCAAAAGTATCACTTGTCAAAGGCTACCAAATTTTTTGACAAAAATGAAAGTGGCAGTTGAAAATTAGGTGGCAAATACGCGTGAAGAATGAGTTGTTGGCTCTATAAATACAACACCCTATTTTCATATTCTTTAGTGTATTGTGAAGTTGTAAAAATAGAGAGTGTGGTGAAAAGAGAAGAGTGAGAATTGTTAAGGGAAAATTGAGAGAAATTTTCTTGAGTTGTGAGTGTTGTAAACACTGTATATCTTCTCCCTTTAGTGAAAGGTTTGCAGCAGCCCGTGGAGTAGGCAAGTTTGTACTAAACCACATAAATTATGTGTGTTGTTTATTATTTTTGTTTTCTCTCTCGTAAATCTGGCATATAGAGAATTTGCGTTAGTTCCTAACATTAATAAGATTATTGATAACTTTTATTATGATATATAAAATACAAATTCATCTTCGAGTAATTTGTTTGGAAATAATATTTTATTAGATGAAGCCTATGGAGAAATAAGAAGTAAAACTTTTAGATAATGAGTGACAATATGATAACAAAGTGAAGGTAAAAAAAGTAAAACAAAATTAAAGCCATTGTGCTAGGGATGGTAATTTAGCCCGCTTCATTATGTATCCGTCCCATCTCTAATGGGACGGAGCGGGTTTTAAATTTAAAATCTGAATTGGGTTCGGGACGAGTCGAGTAATGCTATAATCTGCCTCGATTATATATATAATATATATTTTTTATTTTTCAAATATATATATATATATATATATATATTATTTTTAATTTATAACTTTTTTTTTATATAAAAGATAAATTATATTGTATAGATATGTAGAAAAGAGATATAAATAAATATATAAATATATAAAAAATTAATATTACATAATTTTTTTAAAGAAAAAATAAAACGGGTAAACTCGCAGATACTCGTCTCGTTTTATTATCCGCCTCATCCCGCCCTGTAATAAGACGAATATAAATAAATATTGATGGTGTGGATACAAATAATGAAAAATCTGTCCCGCTGCAATCTCTAGTGTCTGCTCTGTTGTGCATAGGTATGATGGCAAGTATAATAATTGTTAATTACCTGTGAAATGTTGGGATGAGACAAGTTATGCCAAATAGAAAGCTCTTGGCTAAATGCTTTCTTAAGGAAGCTCTGTTAATCTTCATCGCCCAAGTCAAGCACTTTAACTGCGAAACCATTATCAAAGATTAGCGTAGAATTAATCGTATAGTATTTTATTTTAAATCTAGAAAGCCTATAAGAGATACAAAAGTTAAAAAACCATACATATTATTATTATTATTATTATTATCGCAAAAGAAAGCATATATATCATATAAATATAAAATATATATATGCATGGAAATTAAATTGTAATTAATTAGAACTACCTGCAACCTTTTGTCCATCATAAAAAGTAAAGACCTCAATGAACAGAACCGTGAGTTCCTCGAGCTATAACTTGTTTAGAGCATATTTAACAGGCGCTTAAATTTTTTTTTTTTTCTATTTTAGAGAGCATATATAATAATTATATTTTCAAAAACTTCCTAAATCTTTCTCTTTTCCTCAAAATTTTTAAGAGTACAATATATCTCATTAAACTTAAGTAGTGAGAAAATGACTCTTAAGACTCCTAAGATATTTTTTATTATTTCTCTCTATTTTTTTCCCTTTAATATTTTCTTTTCTTTTCTTTTTTCTTTCATTTTTAAATTATTATTATTATTAATAAAAAATTTATTATTATTAAAATATTATTTTATAATATTTTAAATCAAATTATTCTTTTTTAGTAGTAAAAATTTTATGTAAAGTATAAGAAATAAAATTATAGTATAATAATAATAATAATTTGTTATAATATTTTTATCAAATTATATTTTTTTTAGTTGTAAAAATTTTATATAGAATAATAATAATAATAATAATTTATTACAATATTTTTAAAATGATTATATTTTTTAACTACAAAAATTTTATGTAGAGTAAAGAAAATGAAATTATAAATTTATGTATAAAGAAATGGATTTATATATTTATTAATAAAATAATGAAATAGGGAGTGAAATAAAGAGTTTTGTTGGAGTATGCATATTTTTCAAGATAAGTTAAAATAAAAAGTTAATTGTTTATAATATAATAGGGAGTATTGTTGAACATGTTCTTAATAGTTAGTTTATTGGGATCGATTTCCCATACCTATTTAACCTGTTTAGCGCTTAATACACTATATATATATATATATATATATATATATATATATAAATAAAAATAAAAAGACATTATAAATCACATATTTTTTATTCTTCATTATACAATGTATTTTTAATAGTTTTGGATTTTTTTTTAATTTTATTGTTAGGACTTGTAATGTGATTTTTACAAATTGATTTCTTCATTTAATCTGTTTACTATATAAATTACTTTATTGGAATTTAAAAGTTAGTTGTTTAATTTATTATTATGTATTTTTTTTTAATTGATAGAAATATTTGTTAATTAAAAAGTTAATAGTGTATAAAATAAATCCGCACAATTCGATCCAGTTCAATCCGCATTTATGGATTGGATTGGGTTGGATTTTTTTTATTTTCATGAATTGGACTAGATTGATAAATTATTAATCTGCAATTTATGAATTAAATTGAATATTCTATTAAAATCATACCAAACCAACTCGGGAACACCCTACTTTGCCCTACCTAAACTTTCCTTCTATCTCTGCAGTAGAATCTATCAATGCATGCAATGCACCAACTTAATTCAACTTAATTCTCTTTTAGATTATTATAGCAATGCAAAACGCTTTTAAAAATTTTATTGGGTCTATGCTATATAGGCCAAACACATTAAAGCTAAACCTTGGTTAGATTTTATGGCTTTCAATTTGTCTTGTGGTGTTACTCTATTTGTAATAATTTTCGGTATGCAACCATAAAGTTAATTATTTATGATAGATAAGAATAATTGATTAATTTGGTACTTTGATAAATTGTAAGTTTTAAGTGTGTATTTGATATTAAGTTTAAAATATTTTCAAAAAATTGCTTTTAAAGTCAATAAAATTTAGAAAATTATGATTTTTAAAAAGTTGGATTTAATATCATTTTTCAAAAACATAATTAAGAATTTGATTTGTTTCATATGAGGTTATAAATTCAAATTCTAATAATAAATTCATTTTTCCTTGAAAAAATTTTATATACCAACAAATAGTAGAATAAGTAACACTATTAAAGAATATATAGCATATATATTATCATCTGATAAAATTCCAAACAATTATAAAATTATAAAAGGCCATGTAAAAATAAATCCTAATTTAATGAAAGTATGTGCATCCAATTAATTACTAATTGAAAGTAGATTTTATGTATTATAATCATTTTTTTCAAATTCAACCTAGTTTTAAAACTTCTTGGCAAAAAAAAAAAAAACCTAGTTTTAAAACTGATGAAAGCAAATGGTCACGAATTAGAAGTTTAATTATGGTCAAACCAGAATTTTAAATAATATCATATATTTATTATTTACATGTTAAAAATAAATATAATATACATATAATTAAAATTAATGGACATTATCAGAGTAATTAATAAAAATTACTTAGAAGTAACTGTTAGAAAATTATAGTAATAACTGTTAGAAAATTATAGTAAATTAACTCATTAAGTGACAATTTTGAAATCCAAATTCAAGTGAGTCTCACTACAGAGTAGTGAGAAGTCTACTCGGATTTGTGTTTTCCTACCTAAAAAATATAAATTTGAATATTTATGTGTTTAAAATGGTGAATGAGTGAATAATAATTTGAAACTTAAAGTTAACTATATGTTAAGGAAAGTGAGTTTTTCCATATTAAAAAAATACAAAGTTGAAATAGGATATATATTGAAAGATTTCTCCTTTTAACGCTAAGAAAATAATTAATAAGGCTCTCTTATGCACGCACAATAAGTGCAAGTCCACACTTTAAATTTAAATTCAACATGTAAATACGTGACATGCATATATAAATGTCGAATTTTGATTTTGTAATTTTTTTTTCTTCAGTGACGATTTTTTTTTTCCTTGACCTATTAACCCGAAATCCGGGCCGATTTTAACATTTATGCTACTAACAATTACTAAATTGATGGTAAATTTCCATATAAATGTATATTTTTGGAGGAAATTAACATTCAAGAGCACACTGAAGTTTTGAAAAAAATAAAATAAAAAGCAATGCATTAATATTATATATATATATATAATCTAATCAACATGAGGAAAATTAAATAATAATAAATTCGTATATTTATTTTAATTTTAAATAAAAGAAACATTTTTAATTCAATCAAATTAAGAATAAAGTAATTTTTTTTAATCTTTTTAAATTAAAAATATGATGTTTTTAGCCAATTAAAAAATTTTATCTTTTAAAGTACTTTTACATATATCTATACTTACTATATAGATTATATTATTAATGCAAATAGAACAATTAAAAAAAATAGTAAATACATACACTTTAAATTATTTTTCTTGCAGTTCGATTTAATACACTCATGTAAAATGTATAATGAATATTAGAGCATCCTGTCTTTCCACTAAACCAATACCAAGTATCTAAAAATTCAACGGTTAGATCCAATATTCTCAATTAATCTCCACCGTAAAAAAAAAAAAAAAAAACAGAAAACTGATATATGGGACCTACTATAACCATTAAACAAACAAGTCATAATGCTACGTAACATTTAAAAACCGACGTCGCATTGAAAGGAAGAAGAGAACATTTAGAAACCAACGGGTCAGATCAAACGTTGTCAATCAATCTATACCGTCAAAAAAAAATAGGGCAACTGAAACCCTAATCCCCAACCATATTTAAGCCTTCACAGCCATTTTATCTCTTCTCTACTCAGCGCGGCATCTGTGCAAAGCAGCTACCACTCAAGCCCTTTCCTCTCTCTTTTACTGCCGCCAGAGCTTGGAGCTTGGTAAGCTACACACTGACTGCTCTTCAATTTTCTTCTTTCTCTCTGTGTTTTGTTTTGGGTATTAAACAATGCTACAATGCTTCAATTTGGTTTAGTTCTTTTTGTTTTTGGTATTGATATATCATGATTAATGCAAAATGAGAAAATGGGTTGTTCTATAACAAGTTTTTTCTTGTTGGGTTCTCTTTGTTTTGGCTTAATTTTCCCTTATTGATCGGATCGAACTTGCTATTTGTTATGCTTATTTGATTCTTTCTCTTGTTTGTGGTTATGAATGATGGTTGTTCAATGCAATCTGGTTGGCTTCTTAGAAACGCGATTGAAGAAGAAGTAACGTAAACTGAGGATTTGATGATTTGTTCTTTTTTATTCTAAGATAATGAAAGCAAATATTGATTTTGTGTGTAGTTGGTTTTTAGTTTTGGGTATAATCCTTTGCTGGATTTATTTGTGGTGTGTTATTAAAATAATAAGTTACGATTATCATATATTGGGTTTGTTTCACTGTGACAAAAGAATGTAATATTTTGAATCCGTGACCTGATAGTTTGAGAGTAAAATAAAATATAGCGATAATTAGGTTAGTGTCTTTGTTCTAAGGCTCTTAGATCGATCTACATATGGATGTTCTATTCTTTTGGCAAATTCTTTACAAGACTAAGAGAATTAATCTCTCAACATTAGCACTTCATAGATTGTGACTTCACTTAACAACACAGAGAATGTCTAATTAATAATAATTCTCGCTTGTGGACTTTTATGCACTAGTTATTCTCTCTTGTGAATCATGAAGTTAAATGCACGATCATAGTTCACATATTGATGCTAAATTTAACTGTTGCTAGATTTGCCAAGATGTACACTACGTGGAAGAAGATCCGAAAGGATAAGGATGCCGAACCTACTGAATTTGAGGAGTCAGTTGCACAGGTTGGTTCTTCAAAGCTCTTTTTTGTATAGCATTCTTTCATGGACTAAAGCAATGTGGTGTAATTGATTTATTGAAATTTGTGTAATTGATATAATGAAATGTTTGTCATACACAGGCATTGTTTGATCTTGAAAATACCAACCCAGAGCTGAAAAGTGATTTGAAGGATCTCTACATTAATCAAGCAGCGTATGTATAGGATTGCATGCATTTTCTATTTGAAGTGTCTCTGTTATCCCCTTCAGTTATTTGCTATTCATCTAGTTGAATGTTATTAGCTAAATCAATCATTTTACTTTTGCAGTCAAATGGATGTTTCTGGAAATCGCAAAGCTGTTGTTATTTATGTTCCCTACAGATTGAGGAAGGCTTACCGCAAGATTCATCTTCGCCTTGTTAGAGAGTTGGAGAAAAAATTCAGTGGGAAGGTAATTTCTTATTTTGATTCAAGGATGCATTAAGAAGTGTTAGCATAAATGTCTTTTTCTTAAGTGTTATTATATAATAAGTACATGACACCCTGATTATCCAGAATGATTACATATACAATGTGCAAAAGGCATTACTTTGCTGAGTATCCAGATTATAGGAGATGATGATCATCATTTTACAGTTGCATTCATTTGATATTCTGAACTAATTATATATGTATTTGCCATGGTAAATGTCAATGCCAATGTCTGTAAATTTCAAGGTTCTTGTGTCTATACTCTGTTTCAATTGCTTCTCAAATTTTTTGGCAGGATGTTGTTCTGATTGCCACCCGAAGGATCTTGCGTCCACCAAAGAAAGGTTCTGCTGTTCAGCGACCTCGTTCCCGCACCCTTACATCTGTGCATGATGCCATGCTTGAGGATGTTGTATATCCTGCTGAGATTGTTGGGAAACGTGTTAGATACAGAATTGATGGGTCCAAAATTACCAAGGTAGTTTTTACACTTTATTTCAAATGAACGTAGTTGTAACTATGTTTTGTTTTGTCTACCATTTTTGTCTGCTCTTACCTCAGTACTGAGATTATTTTTTTATTAGATTTTCTTGGATCCTAAAGAAAAGAACAACACTGAGTACAAGCTGGAGACATTTGCTGGAGTCTACAGGAAGCTTACTGGAAAAGATGTGGTTTTTGAATACCCGATAACAGAGGCCTGAAGATCCATCAAGAGTTTTTGTTTCTGTTTTCTAGAGTTTTAAAATTGCAGCAGATAGGATACTATTTAAAATTTTGATTCTTGAATTTGGTTAAATGTGTTTTTTTGCATAGGATGGTTAAACTCTCATGAATCTACCTTTTTCTGTGCTCCTTATATCTTGTTGGGTTGTAGAACATGCTACCTTTTTGAAAAGTAAGTTTGTTTATTAAATTGTCTGCTGTTGAAGTTTTTACAATGATTTTAGATGTAAAATTGTAGAATTAGAATTGGTTTTTTTTTTTTTTAATGCTCGGCTTTGTTGGTAAATGGCTAGCTTTTCTGCCAAACAGGATGTCAAAATTGGGAAGATTAAAATGGGTCTATTATCATTCAGCATTCGTCAATTCTCTTAAACTGGCCACTGAAGTGAAATTATGCGTTTCTGTTTATTTGATTAAGCTTTCTTTTGATTATTTTTTTGGATTTTCAATGTTTTGGTTCAAATTCAAATTTGTTCATGTGATATATTCGATAATTGAGCAGATCAAATATATTTACAGTGAGTTTTACGTTTTTCAAAAAATGGTATGTCCAAGGAGAGTTCTGGTGAAATTACCATTGATGAGAAATGGAATCCCTCGTGTAAGGTTTGATTTTAAATGGATTCAACATATAGTATTCAAATATTTGAAGAAATACTGATCCAATTTATACAATATTTTCTTTTGGATAAAGTTTAATTTGCCTCTTAAATTTTTCACTTGGGTCTAATTAGTCTCAAAATGATCTTTTAGTTCAATTTAATACAAATATTTCATTTTTTTTTTGTTCAAATAGGCTCAATTTATCTTTGGGTGTGGTGTTTGTATATACAGTCAAAATATAAAATAATAATAATAATAATAATAAAAGAAGACAGCTTTGAAGAGAGAGAAAGAACCAATGAGAGACTGACGCTTTCCTCGACTTGATTGTGGCAATGTGCTGTGCAAATGAATTGAGTCGTGTCCAATCAGACTTATCACCCAAAAGCTAAGACTGGGTGGGCTTTACGGATTCTATGGAGTCATTAGGACGACATCGTTTTGATAGAGAGAAAGATCAAAGGGGCGATATTGGTGGGTTTTAACATAAAATGGAGAAGGAGAGGGAGGGAGGAATTAAAGCATATCTCGCATCGCTCTGGTGCCTCTAGACTCTTTCGTTCAAGTCGCCATTCGTGCTTCTTCGATCTTCTTCTTCAGTCACAGTGAGATTTAATCGCATTTTGTTATTTCTTCTTTTTGATTTGCTCTCTATTTGGTTTGTGTTTTTTTTATTATTTTTCAAATATGTTGGGGCTTGTTAATTTATTTGCTGTAGAGAATATATCAAGAATTGAAGAACTTGTTATGATTTTCTTGCTGTGGAGAATATGTTAATTGATTTTCTTTTTCAAACGAAAGATGAACTTGTTCTGTTTGATGGATTTGGTGATTTTTGTTTTTGCTATTGATTATCTTTTCAATTTTCTTTTAGCTCGAGAGAGAGAGAGAGAGAGAGAGAGTTAACTTTTTGTGTGTGTGTTTTTTTTAATTCATTAATTATTTCACTTGCCTCGCATAACTAGTCAAAATTGCACTTATTTGAGTTTAAAATGTATTTTTGTATTAAATTGGTCTAAAAAATTATTTTGGATCTAATTGGATGTGAAGATAAAGTTAAGGGGGAAATTAAGCTATCCATCATTTTCTTTTTCAAATTATTTTTTTTTGTAAAATTTCAAATGAATTCACATCAAAATTTAATTTAAAACTAATATTATGTGTATATAATTATTTTCTCACCTCCCTTTTTACCATAATACTTGTTTAATTCATTGAACTTAAATTGATGGTTAGGATTACATTGTTGGAAGTAACTCTCTATCCACTCTAATTGCTATAATTAATAATACTTCTTTTAAAGTTTGAATTTAAAATCTCAAACATTCGCTTTAGGCCTCGTTTGTTTTTAAGAATTTCTTCAACGATGAATTTTATAAAATCTATGCATTGAAATTTAGTCTTTTATTTAATTTGAAAAATTAAGTTACATTTCATTTATATATTAAAATTTATCATGCTCTAAAATTTTCAAAAATGAAAAATTTAAAAATCTATATGAAATGTGGGTTTTTAATTGCATGAATTTTATTTAAATCCATGAATTTTAACTAAATTTATGAATTTAAAATTTATCATGTCAAATAAAACTTTAAATTTAATGGTTTAGATAAAATTAGGCTAAAAGCATTTGGGAACCTTTTTACCTGTTGAGGCTTGGGATTGAAAGGATTTTCTTGTTTTGGTTGATGACAATAATGAAATAAAGGATGTTTGATTTGTGAGAAAATGAAAGAAAGTAGAGAGGAGAGGATTTTAGAGAGAATTTCTTGTAATATTTATTTTTATAAATTAATTTAAAATTTATTAAGGTAAAATATTTAAATAAAATAAAAATATGTTGGGAGTTATAAGCAGTTTACATGTTAATTTTATTTTCAAAAGGGCTTAATTGATTAAAAAAATAATAATAATAATAATAGTGTTTATGCAATTGAACAAATAAAACATTATCGTAATTGCACATTTGGTATATGCACAAAGGCCCTCTAAATGCATTTGGCCATAAAATTAATATAATTAGTTATGTTTTAAGCAAAAGAAAATGATGGAACTGATGATGGGCAGGCTTGAATTTGAAAAATACTTAATTTTTCAAAGATTCATGATTGTCCTCAATTTGACCCTTAGTCCATCTTCGATCCAATCAAACGCAACTTAACCTGCTATCTTCTCTTAATTAAAAGCAATGTTGTTAAAATCAAATTTTGTTAAAATCGAATTGGAGGCTGAACCTGTTTTTTTGTCAGTTTGCAGTCCGATCAGTTCGATTTAATTTCTGTCATTTTTTCTTTTTTTTTTTTAATTTTAAATTCAAAATGGCTTTATTTTGCAAATTTTAATTCACTGATTTTTCAAGGGTTTTTTTTTTTTTTTTTTTTTTTCTGTTCAATAATTTTCCTATTTTTTATAACTTAAAAACCAGATCAGATCAACCGATCAATAAATCTGGTTTAGTTTTAACAACCCTGATTTGATTAAAAGGTGAAAGGTCCATTAAGACTGGAATGCCAAATGTGTGGGGATAAAGCGTAGTTAAAAGAAAAAAAAAATCATTGGGCCTCGAGATCTAAAATTTAATAAGCACTAAAGAACAATATCTCAATGGTTTAATACTTATTTTATTGAGGTAGTTGAAATCTTGGTAGCTCATTTCTCCTCTCAAGAATTTCCAATAAATAAAAAAGAAAAAAAAATAATAATAAAAAAAAAGATTAGGATAAGGAAAAGGCAGGCAAAAGTGAGTAAAATGGTATATGATTCTATTTCTTGCCACTATAACCTCATTGCATTTACATGCAAGCTATAATATTACTCTTCTAGTATATTATATATAATATATAATATTACATTAAATACATAAATAATAGAAAGTTGGCAATATATAGCATGAGACATGCAAACTCAATGACTAAATTACCCAACTAAAACTGAGAGCTGATGTGTCTTTCCAATTTCCATTCACAAGATTTGGAAGAACCTGCTATTTACTCCAGCCCTATACAGGTGCAGCTCAGATGCAGTTGCTATGCTGATCTCAATGTTCGCAGGTGCAAACATAACATCTCCTTCGGTGACAACTTCTTTGGATGATCCCGTGTGCATTATACCCTCCCCATATGTGATTAGAAAAATAGAAGGACCTGGAATTGCAGGGAACAATGTTGATGCCCCACTAGGAAGAATGCAGCTATCAACCTCAAATTCATCAAAAGGCGGGAGGTATCTTGTTGTATATGGACTCAGCGGAAAGCCTTTCAGGATTTCGGGGAAGCCCTGGATCACAACCAGAGAAGCAAATTTCAGAAAATTTCCGGGGTTTTAATATATTTTCTGTTACAAAATGTTGATGAGAAATTTTTAACAGTAACAAACAATAATCAACCATGGACTTCAGACACATTGACAATACCTCATCCGCAATTTGGTCAAAATTTATAAATAGATGGCTGACGATATACCTTCAAGGGCTCAATTTATCATTGCAGAGAACCACTACTGTGATCTCTATGTGTCTACTTGTCAAATTGTGTTCCATTCAGAGAAATAAAATGTCATCCTGACTTCCTAATAGTGACCTCGATAATTTGAATCACTAAGGAAACAAAAAGTGAAACCTCATCAGAATCCACTATGATAGCAGCTTTTGGCAAGGAATGCTGTTTCTGGGGTATTTTGCACTACAAGTGAGTGCAGGTCATAGCAGCTTTTGGAACAGGCCATTTGATGAACTAAGCAGAGCATTGATATCAAGTTTAGCACAAGAAACAAACATGTCCACTCACATAGGAGGAAATTTATTAAAAATCCTGAACTAAATACGAGAATGATTTCTTCACCTGTTTGTATGTGAGCATGGAACAAAGAGTTTGGATGTCCCGATTCTTGGGAGTAAGGCCAGCCCGCACAACATTGTCTGATGTTGCCATGCACTCAATGCACTCGCCATATATGTAAGCATGGGGTTCATTTGCCCCAAGATACAATGCTTCACCAGGGTTAAGCTTCACATAATTGAAAAAGAAAGCTGAAATTACACCGACATCAGCTGGATATTGCTTTTCCAACCGCAAGACCAGCTGTTCCTTATCTGTCAACTGCCTCAGCTGATGCAGTATATAAAAGATGGGAAGTTAATCAAGGAGGGGTCCAGAACATGATAGCAAGTTATATAAAATCTCATTATCCCCTCAAAATAAGAAAAAAAAAAAACTCAACATGTCATTATCTCATTAGTAAATAAAAAAGAATATTTGAAAATGCTGACACCCTACTACCTAAACTTTTAAGCAGCCGCTCCCTTGGAAAAAAAAAAAAGAGGCATGTTATCACCTATCAGAAAACCAACACATTTAACCTGCAATGTTTTTAACTCTACTATCAAATTTATAATGTAACAATCCTTGTCTATAAGAAGTTCAATTCCATGCATGGAAGCAAAAAACACCGTACAATATGGTAATTTCTGATTGTTCATATTACCGTACAAAATACCAGAATTAAGCAACTGACCTGCTTTTCCAAGTGCAATCGATTTTTCAACTTTGATATTACTTTAGTTGTCACCTCTTTGTTTGCTGACATAAGTTGGGTAAAAATTGATCTCAAAACTGATTTTACTTTCTCCTCCTCATCCTGCTCATTCAGACGTAAGACTTGGTTTGCATCTGCACTGCCAACCAGTTCTACAATCTCAGGAACATTATGAAGCACACCCTTGAGCTCCTGAAAAGATATAGCAATTTGGTTTCAGGTAAATGAATATGAATTTATAAAATAAAATCATAGAGAAACCAGTAACAATGTCCAAATAAGCACAAAGTAAGATCACTTGGAAAAGAAAATTCTCATCTTCCATACAGCAACTCTGATGATCCTTTTGGATTAAGATGAGCATTTAATTCCTTTTTCAAGCTAATAAACATTTAGGGAAATTAAGCCCTTTTCTTATGAACTTTCACCCTAAATCTTATTTAATTTTTCTGGGTTATCAGTAGATTCTTGTATATTCTAGTAAACATTCCCATCCTAACCAAGACTTCTTTGAAAAAAGCATGCTTTATAAAGAGATAAAGGTGGGTGACAGTGGTGTATTTCATAAGCCTAAGCAACAAAAAGTAGAATGATGAACCCTAAATAACTCAAGTTCTCCCATGAATTAAAAAAAACAAACATTGAGCACTAATGGTCACATGATATTAAGCTTTGCCAAGCTGAAAAATCATTCCAATTATGTATCACATAGGTCTAGCCTATTAGAATCATAAATAAATACTAATGACCATTCAAGACCTAGTAAAACTTCATCCAATTTAATTAATCTATTAGATTTCTCATAAAATATAAAAATAAAAAATTCAGGGAATTTTCATGACCATAAAAGAATTTAAATTTCAATATGATTTGTTACACTAACGAATAATAGAAAAATAAAACTTATACGATACCCAAAATACATAAATACAAGCTACTCAATTATGCAGTAAGTGAACTTACCTTAAGACTGATAAAACCACAAAGGGCCTCAAACTCTGTTATGGCCAAAGCCATCTCAGGCTTATGGTTATCATCCTTGTAAACATCTGGCTGCAGCTTATGGAGCATTTTGGCCAATTCTTTATCAGGGTGAGCCTGAATTGACAATGCTTTAGCCACAGAAAGCACCTATCAATAACAACAAACAGAAATCATAAAGCAAAATCCTTGAAATTCTGGGTCAGAACTCAGAAGCATATATTACCTCCAAAAAATTATACCTCAAAATTCACAACCCCAATTAAGATTATTATTAAAAACCCAGTAATTATAGAATCACAAAAAGAAAGAAAAATTATTAAGTACCTTGAACAAGAAAGGGAGATCACAACCCCACTTATTAAACACCTTATCTCCAAGCACATCAGGGTTCATAAAAATCCACTCTTTCAAACTAATAATAGGAGACCCAATTGGGTTTCCATTCTCTACCCCAGTTTCCACCAGAAATGAAGGTCCAGACTCATGGGTTCCCATCCAAAGTTCGGCATAAGGCTTATCACCATCAATTTCAGACCCAGAATTCAACTCATAAAGCCTAGCAACTTCGGAATCTGTTCCAATTTTACCCCAATTGTAGTTCTGAACTGAACATTTGAGTCTCGTGATTCCATGGTGATGGTGATTGTCGTTGTATTCAAGAGCATCCATTGAAGAAAAGAATCAAGAAAAAACAGAGGAAGTGAAGAGAAAATGAAAATTTGGAATAGAAAAGGCAATGGCCATGGAAAAACAATAAAAGGGCATATATATAAATATGTAAAGAGGTGGTTTTTGAAGAGTTTGAAGAGAGAGGGAAACAAGTTGACAGAGAGAGAGAGAAGAGGAAGAAGTTATGGAGAGAGAGAGAGAGAGAGAGTTTTGAGTGAGAGAAAAGATAGAGAAATGTGGTGGGGTCTTTTATTTAATTTTTTATCTTTTCAGATTTCTTTTCAATTTCTAATTTTTATTTAATTTTTCAGTTTACTTCTTATCGCTCAAAGTCTGTTACATTTCTACCCTGCTTTTTTCTCAAGAAATTTCTTTCCTTTCTTCCTCCTATTCAGATTTCAACTCTTCTTCAATTTCTTATTTTATTTTATTTTTTAAATATCTGTAATCTGTGGGCCTCATTCTGCAACTTCCTAATTATGAAAAAGGAAAACAAATAATATTTAATAATTGAAATTTTTAACAGATAAAATCAAACCAAATTAAATTTTAATACAACTTTAACCAATCAAAATAATGATAAAAATATAAAACTTAAACTCAAATAAATAAAATTATAAAAAATATATAATTCAATTAGATTATTTTAATTTTTTACCAAATTTAATTGAAATTTTAAGAAATCAAATCTAAGAATTAAAATTCATTATGGGTTAAATTTTTAATTTGAATTGAATATATGATATGCAATAAATAATATGTTGTGATTGGCAGTATGAATTAGACTATTTGGTTACAATGATTCTTACAGTCAATTCAACTAAATTAGGGTTAAGATTCAATTTGATAATTTCATACTTTGAATTATTGGAATGTTCATACACTGGTTACTATTTTGATGGCTTTTTACTTAATTATAAATTTTCTCATTTCTTATTTTGTTCTTAAACTTGATTTGAATTCATATTCTCAACTTTATAGGTTTTTTGGGCAGTTGCCTCAACATTTAGAAAAATCTTTATAAATATTATATATTATTAAAAGTTTTTCATCAATTAGTATTATTTGTCTTTAAAAATTTTATAGTGCCCTTAAAATAAAAAAATAGAATTCATTTAATAATAAATTAAAATTTTTATTATATATATTATGTTTTTGTCTCTTAATATTAAGAACTTAGATCTTTTACAAGCTTAGTTTCGGAAAGTGATTTAATCTCGATTAACGTATAAATTAATATAAAAATACCCTGACTGACAAGGAAAAAAAAATTGTGAATATTTTTTTAGATGGTTTTGATTATCTTAAATAACTTGATAATTGATAAATCATGCATGATTATTTCACACATATATATGTATATGTATTTTAAAAATTCTCGAATTCTTAAATATTTTTTACTATAAAATTTTAAATATTTAAAAATTCTTAAAAGTATATGTATTTTAAGTTTTCTTTTTTACTCGAATTTATATTGTAATCTCATTAAAATTGTTAATATATCCTTAATTTTACTTGGTTTTTAACTTTCAAATGAGGACATATTTATTTAAGTGACACAGTAAGTTTGTAAAATTATTTTAAGAATCCTTTAAAAAATAAAAGTATATTTTTAAAAATTTTATCTTTATTTGTTTTTTTATCCATTTCTTCAATCAAAACGAGAAAAATATAATTTTTTCAAATAAAAAATATTATATTATATATGGAACAAATTAATATGAAAATCATTTGATTTGTAAATGAATTTTCATATTCAATTCTCATATATAAAATATGAATTTATTTTAAATTTAAAAATATTATTAATTTATAATTCATTTGTAAATTCTATCAATTTTGGTAAAAATTAATTCAAATACCACTAAATTTACAGAATTAATGATATGAAATTTTAAGTAAATTATTGTTAAAAAAAATAAGTGTTTATTTCTATTTTATAGAATTTATTCATACTAAAAAAAATTAATGTAATAGTAATTTCACTGAATAGATTTCCTTACTCCGCCACTAACTGTCCATAAATTTAAATAAAGAACTAAGAAAAAAAATATTAATTTAATAAAATCATATTTTCTAAATTTAATAAAACTAATAAAAAAAAATACCAATTTATTGTAAAAGTCAACTCATGATAATGTAGAAAATAAATCTATATTTATCAACTAAATCACCCTTTTAAGTTTTAAGTTATCAAATCTCATCCTATATATATATCAAATCCATAAATTATTATCTAAATCATATGTG
>CATKHJ010628156.1:0-17581 GCA_949750685.1 Vernicia montana
TAATTAAAACATAATTCTAAAATACAATTTGGAATAATAATTCTAATTAATTTTTATCTTCCTCATATTTCTATTTAATTTTTCATAATTAATAATAAAAATAATATATTATTCATAATAAATATAATAATATTATTTATACACTTTGTTTAATTATTTCATCTACGTTAATTATTCATTATATAAAATATAACATCTCTCTTAAAATTATTAATTATCTTAAATATAACATAATAATTATTATATTAATTTATTTTATATAATTATTTAAATTTTCTAATTTTTCTATTACTTATATTCATTTACAATAAATAACATAAAAAATTACAAAAAATTTAAAAAAAATAATAGAAAGAAAGACCCAAGTAACAGAAAAATTGAAAAACAAAGCATTTGGATCTTGAATGGTATGAAGTGAAAAAAAAAAAAAAAAAAAAAGTTGTCCGCTAGTCACACTAGCTGTCCTCTACTGTGACTAGAGGACAGCTTCAGTCCGCTGGTTTGACCAGCGGACAGAGGCTGTCCAGCCAGCTCAGCGAAAAAAACTTAAATTTGGAATTAATTTTTAAAAAAAAAACCTAAAATTGAAAATATTTAAAAAAAACACCTAAAATGATAAATATTTTATAAAAAAGTAATAAAATGGTAAATTGGCCGGAATTCAGTCTCCATAGGGAGTATGATAGAAGCTCTTCCATAGCCTTCTATTAGTTTAGTAGTGCTTGAAATTGTAGTCATATGCCCTTTGTAAACACTATATTTTGTCCAGACAATTTTAATTATTTTTAAAAATATAGAAAAATTCCAAAAAAATAGAGATTTATTTAAAAATCAAAATTTTCAATTATTTCAACTGTAAACACAATATTTTAACCAGTAAATTTCTAAATTTTTAGTAAATTAAATGATTATTTTAATTTTAGCAAATTTTTATGATTTTCAAGTTTTTTTTCTTTAATTTTTATCTTAAAATAGGATTTTAAATTTGTATATTTTTTAATTTTAGTTTTAGAAAGTAAAATTATGTTTTTATATAAACTAAAGTATTAAAATTAAACTTTGGAAATAAATAATCTAAAAAAATGATTTTTCATGAATTAAGGGATTTTTATTTATTTTATTTTCTTAATACTTAAAAAAAAAAAGGAAAGATATGGAAAAAAAAAATAAAAGAAATACAATTGAAAAAAAAGACCCGAGCTCTCAAGCTCTCTCTTTCTCCTTACACAACTCACCAAATCTTCTGATTTTAACTGTTTTGAAAAAAAAAAATAGAAAAAGGGACAGCTCATCATCTTCATATACCCATCTCTCTCACCAACCCTGACACCCAAAAAAAAAAAAAAAAAACGATTCTCAATCAGACCTTCCCTCACAGCTTGCACCGTCTCTCTGTATCTCCTTCACTCTCATTCATCAGCTCACCACTCTCACAAACACAGCCTATCCCTCACAAAAACTCTCTACTCACTCTTGATGAAGCTAATTCCAACCAGAGTGAGATCGTTTAGAATAGTTCACCTTTAGTTGAGTTCGAACTAAACTGGTGCGACTTGAAAAAAGAAACAAGAGTCAAGTGGGCTAGGCGGGGTGCCTAGCGAAGCCACTCCGACGGTCAAGTTAGTGAATAGACTCAATGTAAGAGACTGAGAATAATATTGGAGTATTGTCTGTGTTTGTGTTAGCAAGAATGCATGTACCTTTCATTAGTTTAATTTTGAGGTATTTATAGGAGAGAGATTCTTACAAGAGTTGAATATGAATTTCCTTGACCGATTTGGATATAGATTAGCTTGTTGCATTGCTTTAATCCGTTTCCTGCTTGGATACGAACTAGATGACTCTTTATTTGATTTTAGTCAATGGGCTTGTAAGTATATTATATTGAGCCGGACCCAACTTACTTTACTACCCAGTTCGATATATTTTGACCCTTATCAATATTCATTCACACTCGCACACCAAAAACATCACTTTTAGAGAGAGAGAGAGAGAGAGCAAGACAAGAAGAAACAATAAAAATGCTTATTAGGAAAGAAAAATATTGAGTTTTTGAGAGGGTGAGTCCCACTTAAAATTTTTTTAATTAAAAAAATATATATATATGGTTGCCATGTTAGTTTTCCGGTCACAAAATTGACCGGAATTTACTAAAGTATATGTAATTGGAACACTAATTAAATTTTTGTGACTTTATTGAAATAAATTGATGGTTAGTGACTACAATAAAATTAATAATATAGTTTAATAATCATGGATGCAATTTACCCAATTATTAAGTAACAAATAATTACCTTAATCTATCCTTAAAAAAAATAATTACTTAATCTAATGATAAAATGAGATTATTTAAAAAATGGACGCATTCTCACTAATTTTAAATCTTCCTCCTTAGTGCTAAAAAAAGAAAAGAAAAGAAAAAAGGAAAGGCCAACACCTTATAAAAGGCTCAACAAACATCCCAACTACAAAGTATGACTTCTCTTGTTGTGTATGAGAGGGCAAGAGGTGGATTTTTTACGCCATATTTATAGAGTTAACAAAATTAAAAAAGATCAAATAATATTTGGATTGAGCATGTGTATGGAGAAGTAAATTTATGTGTAAATTGGCTAACTTACTATGATAGTTCTTTAACAGTAGGGATATAAGCCTCTCAAAAAAATTATAATTTTTTTTTTACATACATTTTCGAGGAGTCTTGAGCAAAAATATGTATAATAGTCTATTTCTTGTTCTGAGGGGTTTAGCCCTTCCATTCATCCAAAAAAGATCAATTATAATTGCTAAATCTCTAGACTTTTGAAGTTAATCTCAACGTGACTGATCACAAAGTATATATATATTCCAACCCTTACTCAAAACTTTGTAATTATATAATCTATTCTTTTTGTTTAATCAAATTATATAAGCAGTCTTCTAAAGATATTCGTTAAAACTCTTTCATTACATTTGAGAGAGAGAGAGAGAGAGAGAGAGAGAGAGAGAGAGAGAGAGAGAGAGAGAGAGAGAGAGAGAGATAATTTTTAATCTATGAGATAATTTTAATCTATGAGATAGGGATTTTATATGTGAGAGAGAGAGAGAGAGAGAGAGAGAGAGAGAGAGAGATAATTTTTAATCTATGAGATAGGGATTTTATATTTGAATGTTTAAAAAATAAGAAAAAAAATATAAGTTATTAAGAGTAAAATAATATTATTAAAAAGTTATTTTTTGTAATAAAAAAAAATGTAGGCTCAATATTTGAGTCATTTAAATAATTAAGAGGTTACGAGCTGTTTAGCTGCTGAACAAAAAAAAAATTTCTTTTTCTCTCTTGTTCGCTTGTGGTGATATACTGTTTTGAGGTCATTTCTAATTATTTTGATCAGAAATCGGTATTCTTCTTTTTTCTTATTTCTTCCAATAAAAGTTCATATCTACTCATTTTTTAGGTGAATCTGGATTTCTATCCACATTTTTTGGGGGTTTTGATTTGTTCAAATCTACTCATTTTTTAGTTTATTATAATTATTTTGTCCTCAGATCTTAATATTTGATTTTTTTTATGTGTTTTTTCATGAATAATGTTTAGATCTACTTTTTTTTGGGTAGTTTTTGACCTCTTAATCTCATATCTATCTTCTTTGGTTGATCTTGAGATTAGTGTGTGGTATTTTTATAATGATTTGGATTTTTTATCATTAGTATTTGATATTTTATTATTTGATTAATGTTATAAAAAATTATACAGATTTTTCAAGCATAGTTGGCGATTGGATGATTCGAATTGGACTCGTAAAAAAATCAGAAAGTCTAACAGTGACAGTTTGTTATTGAGTTATCAATTTATTTTTTTAATTTCAGTAATCCGATTTGATTTAAAATCTGATACAAATTTATGTAACTATGCAATATCTTACATATTTATCTTGTATTATCTTTTCATTTAATGAAATATCTTCTTTTTCCTAATATATATATATATATCATTACCCTTTTCTTATTCAATATCATTAAACTCTCAAATTATCGATAACTCTTATATTCTCTCATTTTTCTTTCCTTTCCTTTCTTTCCTAATTTCCTATTTCATCTCTCAAATTAAACGGTAAGAAAAATGGCATTTTATTGTTGAAATACATTTTCTTCTAAACAAACATACTCTTAAATTGTTAACAAAACATGTTAATTTTTATACTACTAATGAGTTTTGACTAAATAATATTAGAATTGATTTTAAGATAATTTCTTACGTTATGAAACTTATAATCACTCAATGGCAGGGAAAAAAAAAAACTATGGCATTGGGGTCATCAAAGTAATTTGGGTCTAATATTATGACTTGTTTCTTTAATAATTTATTGAATCCAAAAAAAGAAAAAAAACTATTTAATATTCATGATGAGGGAAATTCATTTTTTTCTTCTAATCATACACAAATCTTTATGCAATAAGATATTTTGATTCATATAAATGCTACCTTAACATATACACATCAAATTGATATTGAGAAGTACCTAATTAAGAAAATGACAATCTTATTTTGTACTTTTAATTATGTAAATAAAAGTCATATTTATCCATTGTATTTTTTTTTTTTATAAAAAAATGCCCTATGATTTAATTGTATTTTTGTCATGATTTTGTTGGAATATGATTGGATACAATTTTAAAAGTTTATATATTTAATTGTAAAAATAAAAAAAAATAGGCTAAAATTGAAAAGTCTATAAAAATTTAGGATTTTTTAGGTAATTAAGTATTTATTATAAAGTAAAAAAGAAGCAAATTGGGCTTGACTTCCTAAGGCTAAGCAAGATCTAAGAATTTGGCCCGAGAACCTAGCTGTAGCCTGTAGGTCTCAATGCTATTCCTAGCCTGGGCCCTTTATTGACTGATTTATTTATTAGTTTTACTTATCATTTTTTTTTTTTTTTTTGCCAAATGTTTTACTTATCAATTTGACTATTTAAAAACTAGAGAAAACTGGAAAGTGAGCAGTATCCAGTGTTTTAAAAATCGAAAAGGTGGTTAAATTGATCAGATTATCGGTTCAATCAATTTGGTTTATTGGTCTGGTTGGATCTTTTCATTTTTAATTTTTTTTATGTCAAAACGACATCGTTTTAACAAATTTGATTTTTTAAGTAATCAAATCGAATCAATGATTGATTTTTGATTTAACCAGTTCGACTAATCGGTCTGATTTTTAAAATACTACTATCGATTATTGTTGGAAATTTTTTATTAATTTGATATGAAAATAAAAAGACTATTCCTATAATAATAAAAAATAATATTTTGTCCTATACCAAAAAAATTGTCAAATATTTTTTTTTAAAATAACCTATCACTAATAATTTAATAAAAACTTTTTATTAAATTATATTAAAGAAATATTAAAACTAAAAGATATAATAAAAATTTCTAATTAAATTATATTAAAGAAATATTTAATAAAACTAAAAGTATTGAGATTTTTTAAAAGTTGATTTAACACTTGAAAATTTATAAATTGAATTTTCATTGAATTATATTTAACATTCATAATAGAACGCTAACTTTGATTTTATTAGTTAACATATTTTACATTTTTAACTAAAAATATAATTAGGAAATATCAATCAACACTACATTAACCAACATCAAATTTTACACATTTCCTTTCTCTAATATTTTTAGATTTTTAGCATCAACCTTAAAAACCCTAATTTTTTTTTTTAATTATAAAGCTAAAACTTTTTTCCTTAATCATTTAGATTTGCCCCATATTCAAGTTTTAGTATCACTTAAATAATTTGGATTCCTTATAATCAAAGATTTTTTTTTTTTTTTTTTTGTCCACCACAAACTTTTTAAATGGTTGTGTATATATTGAAAGGTCATAGTTTTGATAGTATGAATAAATAAATAAATAAAAAGTATATTACTTCATTCTAAGAGAGAGAATATAATGGTTTTTTTTTTTTTTTTTTTTGGGGGGGGGGAAGATGCATGCATTGAGGACTTGTGGAGAGGCAATAATAGACAAAAGTTGATAAAATTATTATGTGTGCATTAATTCCAACTCACTTGAATGGATGCAATGGTAAATTCCTATTTCCATTATATCTTCTTTAGTATTTGATGAGATTGATGATTTAGCAGTTTCAATGATGAGATGAAAAGAAAGCACAAACTAAGAATGAAGATCACAATTATTGCAGCAAAAAGAATCCCAATCCACCTTCCTTGCTTGCTGCCATAACAGCCAAATGGATAACAACATTATTCCAAGAAAAGGGGAAAGAGAGTATAAAGAAGTTGAATTATATATATATATAATCATCTTTCTAACGGGTGTCTGAATTATTATTTTTTAATAAGTATTTTAGTGCACTCGTTAAAAAAACCTGTATATATAATTAGCTTTATAATTGAATTCTAAGTGAAACAATATGTAATGTATTCTTTAATACCTCAATGGTATGAGTTTACATACCAATTACCATGGTAAAATTTAAATTTTAACTCCTGACTTGGGGAGAAATAATTTTGATATGAATTCCAAAATTTTGAAATATTTTAAGAGCAGTGAAACATGAATTTCAAACTCCTATGTTCACATTTGGGAAAATTTTAAAATCTTGGATTTTTTTTTTCCTCTTTGCTTTTTCCTGGCATGATAGTTGTTAGTAAAATGGAAGAAATAAATTGGGAAATGATTAAATTTATTAAGATTTTTTCTTAGGCACAATAATTTTTTTGAAAAAGAAAAAAATTGGTAAGTTTGAATCAGGGACTACGGCTCCCCAAACAAAAAAATTATAATGTATATAAGTATATTTTTAAAATTAAAAAATTAAATTAATCCATTTAAAAATGTTTAATTTACCCCCAACTTTATGATATGATAAATTTGGTAGCTTTATTTATTTTTATTAGTATTTAAATTGAATAATTAAGTGTAATCATAGCAATTTCTTTTAAATTTAATTCAAAATTTAACCTATAATCCAAAAACAAATAATTTTTTTTCTCTTTATATTTTTAATTTTTTTTATTGAATTAGACTTTTTTTTTTTTTTTGTATCAATAAACTTTTATTTTGAATGTTAAATGAAAAATTATAAATACTTAATGATTTATATATTATTTTAATAACTTATTTTTGCCTCCCAATAAATGGAACTTGGCTTCATCTCTTGTTTGAATTGTTAATTCTTGGATTACGAGACAAATATTTAATCAATACTAGATTACTAATTCAAAAATAATTTGTGAAAATTGTAAAATAGCCTATTAGAGATAATGTTTAAATATTTGGAAAAAAAAAAAAAAAAAGAGATAATGATTAAATTAATTTAAAATGTAAAAAAAAAGGTCAAGGACTAAGTACATCCTTTTTATTTTTTATTTTTAATGACAGAAGGACTAAAAGTACATATAGTGAGAAATGAAAGATCATAGTACCAGAATTTCATTTGACAGAAAGTTCATTGGTTTTGATTGGGTTTCTAAGACGCGCTATGTACTTCTTCTGCATTTTCTCATTCATTCTTAAATCTTTATCATTCATTACTTTTAGTTGTTGGCCTAACCTATGGTGAATCTCGAATTTAATGTAGAAAACTGTATAAAGAGTAAAAGAAAGCTTTATTTGTTCTTTGACCAAAAAAAAAAAAAAAAAAGTTTTATTGGTTTTATAAAAAAACAAAAAAAAAAAAGAAAGTTTTATTTTAATTATTTTTACTTGCATATATATATATACAGGAGATAAATAGTTTTAAAATTGGAAAAAATAATAATTAGAAACATAATTTATGGGTGTTGAAATTAAACACTAAAAAAAAATTATAATCTCTAATGGAACATCTTAAATGTTAAAATTTGAGACCTTTATCAAAATTGAAGGTCTCGTGTTTGAATTATGAGTGGAACTAGAGAAATTTATGTAAAAATTTACTTAACATTATTATTATTATTATGAAATTAATAGTACATTAACATTATTATTTAAAATGATATGATTTTTACTTTAGGTTTCAATATAAACTTTATGCTTGTTTGGTTGGCTGGAATAATAAAATTGGAATGGAAATAAAATATTTATTCTCAAAATTTAGATTGTTTGGTAAATTAAAATTGTAAGAATTGGAATAAAATTAAAATATTTTAAGGTTTTTATTATGAAGGGAGACGTGAGAATAAGTAGGAATGAAAAAAGAGGGAAATAAAATTTTAGATGCGAGAGTAAAAAATCACAACTCGCATTATTATTTTCTTAACTTAGGTTAATTTTATAGTTAAGCCAAATGAATAATTAGTGTAGAGAGAAAGAGCATTATTATTTCCATCCAAATGAGAAACTGCAATTAGAATGGTGGATTCCAAACTTAGGAGACTAATGTTTATGTTGTTTACTAAGATTATTGGGTTAGTAGCTCACTAATCAATTGCATGCGCTATAATACAAGAGATAAAAATCAATCCCTTTTTTTTTTTTTTTTTTTTTAAATTTCTAATTTACCAAAAAAAAAATTACTAACATAATGAACCCAAAAAGTACACATTATTAACCAAAACTAAGGTACAAAAAATGAAATAATAAACAGTAATTACAAGTCCAATTGCAATTAGATATATTAATTTCCCTAGTGCACAAATTCTTTTTACAAGCATGTTGGCAAATAACATGAGCAATGGGCAGATTTTGGTCCGTCCAATTGACAATGGGAAATAAAACCCAAAAAATAAATAAAAAAAAGTTCAATAGCTTATGCTACATGCAAATCCTTCAGTTCCTATTATTTGGAGGTGGGGACTCTATACACAGACCACAATAATGTAACAATCATAAAACCCAAACCTCTAATTATTTTGGGTTTTCAATAAGTTTTATTTTTTAAATATTTTTATATGATTTTAAGTTCAATAACTCCATAGACAATCAAGATCTATTGGTCCAACAGAACTTGAAGGAGCCTCTTGATCCTCAAAGGATCTCTGAACCAATTCAGGGTTAATTACCACAGAAGACATATCAGGACTAAGGCCAGTGTCCTGTGAAAGTTCCAGTTTTGAGTTGTTCTTCATGTTTGGTACTTGGGTTTCAAGCAACATCCTCAAGATAGACTGTTCTGGCATCAGAACATAATCTGGGTACTGAAAATTTGTGAAATTTGGTGAAATTTGAGAAAAATATAAAGGGTTTGAAACAGAGGTTTTTGAAAACAGAGCAGAGGCAGGGGATATATTGGAAGAAGATGAAGAAGCCAAGAGAGACGAAGAAGAAATATTGTTGAAGTTATCAACCATGTCTTCTTGGGGTTTGTGGTCCTCCATTGATTTGGAGAAGCAGGTCACGTGAGATGTATAGCCTCCATTAGTCTTTGTTTCGCTGTTGTGTGGAGAAGAAGAATCCATTAATGGAGGTAATAAAGATGGCCTTAATTCATTTTCATAAGAGCTTAACCTCACCAACCCTGAAATATGAGTTTTCTTTCCACCAGAACTCTTTTGGAAAACTCTACAAATAACCCATTCATTCTGTGAAAAGGAACAATTGAAAAATCATCAATACTCAATAGCAAGAAAAGAGAACAAAACAGAGGAAACAGAACAAGAATTATACCTTAGCTGTTTTAGGAAGATTATAAACTGAGTATTTTCCCTCTAATCTATACTCATGCATAACCCAATTGGTTTTTGTTCCTTTAGGAGCTCTCCCTTCATAAAATACCAAAGTCTTCTTCATTCCAACAAGGGTTTTGGCCCTGTAAATTTCTCTATCTTTGCCTGTGGCTTTCCAATAGCCAGCATGAGTGGCTCTGTTTGTCCTCAAACCAGTTGGGTACTTTCTGTCTCTAACACAGAAAAAGTACCGTTCTTTTTCACCCATTTTGGCCCTCCCTTCATTAAACAAACATAATCCCATAAGTTAGAACATAATCTAGCAAAAACCAAACTTTATTGGAATAGGAAAAAAAAAAAGAAACAGAGAGAAAACAGAACAATAATGGCATAAACTTAAAGAGGCTTACAAGGCAAATCCCAGGGCTCACACTTGTTCAAATCTACCTCACCAATAGCTCTAGCACAGAAACAATTATCAAGAACCTTTTGAGATAGATAGTGAGTTATTAGCTCTTCATCAGTTGGATGGAATCGAAATCCTGGAGGCAATTCCATCTGCTCATCATCTTTACCAACCATGGAATTGGAATTGGAATTGTTTTCCATACCCTTCAAAATCTTGACCAAACCAAATCTTTCTTGTTTTTAACAAACTCCACCACAAGAATCTGCTTAAATCCCCAAATGGGTCCAAGAAAAAATCAACTCTTGAAAATCAAATATCCCAAATATAAAATGAGCAACAAAATGAGGAAAGTGATTAAAAGTGCAAGATTCGAAGAGAATAACAAGGAGAAGGTTATTGTAACAAAAAGAAAGAAAGGTGTTGTTAAGAAAAAAAAGAGGTGATGTGATCAATAGAACTCCATAAATAGAGGTTTTTGGAGAGCAAAGAAGCGTGGTTTTTAAGGCAACTTCTGTGGATGGTTTCAACTTTCAAGCTTTCATCTCTATGTTTTTATCTATCTTTAAATTTCTCTTCAATTTGACCAGGAACATATCACCCTCTATGCCTTTGCATGTAAATGAGATTTATAGCAACTCCTTTTGTTTTTATTCAAAGTCTTTATGTTAGTTGTTTTCTGTTTAACCAAAGCTATCTATTTGTACAATATATATATATATATATAAATAAAAATATATAAAAAGAAATAGGGGAGGCAGGAAAGGGGCCACATGGTGCTGAAGGGGGCTCTGCCCCCCTAATTTTTTTTTTTTTTAAACCTTGTGAAATTACATTTGATCCCTTTAAAATTTTTTATTTTTAAAATTTATCCCTTAAATTTTCTTTTTCAAAAAATTGATCTTCAATCTTTTAATTCTACCTCCGACCCTAAGCGGGTCAAGTTGAAGTAATCATATAGTTTTTTGTTTTGATGTTATTATTACCCTAGCTATCTAAATGAGCACACAATATCACAAAACCCACATCCTATCTATCAAAGTCATGTTCGTTTGTGGTCCACACCCTGGCGGCTGAGCAATATAGCTTGGGAGTTACTTGCTTCAACCAATTCAATAAAATAATAATATATAAAATAAAAAAAAAATTTAATATTTTTTTACTGAATAAAAAATAAATAAAAAATCATATTGATTAAAATATCTTATCAATATAAAATAAACATATATATTTGATGGATAAAAATTTTCCTAACTTAGGATCCTTTAATTTCAAATTTGACTCTCTCGAAAAATGATAAATTGATAATTTATTAGTTTATTTTGTAAACTTGATTTTGCATAAGTAAATATCCTCGTAAACTAAAGTGCCTGATGTATATTAATATAAACATAAAGAGATTCTATTTAATAAAAAAAAAACAATGTTAATTTGTTTAAAAAAAAATCATGTTAGTCAATATACCCATACTACCCCTACCAAAAATTTGCAAGTTTTATTATAGTTTTTATTCTTTAAAACTTGTATTGTATGTTTTGAAAATTATGTAATAACCTTGTTCTTTTACATTGTAAAATAAATGACTTATTATAAGTTATTTATATTAGTTTTTTAAAAATCGAATCGGTTAGGTTATCGATTTACGATTTAACCGGTTAGATAAAATTTTTTCATTTCCCTTCTTTTTTTTTATCAGGTTCCATTAATAAAGGTCCGACCGATTAAAACCGGTCAAAATGTGATTTAACTAGAATTTTAATTTTTTTAGTGAACCGAACCGGACTTACCAGTAATTTTCAATTCAACCGGCTGATCCGATTTTTTAAAACACTTATTTATATGCATACTCTTTAATTTAGATTAAAAAAAATAGATTTTTTTTTTCTAAGATTGAATGGGAGAGTTTTATAGAACTCAATCGACCTGCTCGATTAATAGAATGTTAATATTAATAGAGTATGACAAAATTTAAATTAAGAAGAGAAAATTGTAATATGATTTTAATTCGATCCCTATATAGAATAGGTCTATATTAATAGTTAAATAGTTAATTGGTGCTATTAATTCATATCAACAATATCAAAAGAATGATACCCAAAAAAAATAAAAAATATATATATATGATGAAAATTTTATATTTGTTTGAGCATGGTTGAATATGAGATTCTAATATAAGTCTATTATTCAATTGAGAGATGCACTACTATTGAGTTAAATTTATGAGTGTAAAATTTTATATATTTTAATAATTTTTTTCATGGTAACTTTTTAATAGATTAGGTTATGGGTTTTGGTGGCAGTCTTCATCCAAGCACATACTCATATGCATGCAGTAGCTTTACACTGATTGAACCAAACAGATTGACATTTTTAGTTCATCATCATTCACTAGTCCCACATGAACAATTCCAAGTCCCAATTGAGGGACCATCTTTCCTTGAATGTTAAATCCTAGCCACCTTATCCACATAAACGACATTGGCTGTACCTACGTCCAAGTGCTTGTGTTTATGCTTTTATCATTATTATTATTATTAAACACCGAGAAAGATTTGAATTTAATTTTATTTAAATTAATATATGTAATTATTGTGAGGCTAAATTTCATATATAATCATAAGCAAAAAAAATTAGTTTAAATTTTTTTTTTAGTAGATAAAAAGCAAGTGGACAATTAGAGTGGCCCTGCTTTTTACTATTGTGAATTGGAAGAAGAGCAAATGTTATTGTATTTTTACCAAATACAATAACATAGCTATCATGAAGTTGAAGATTGATATTATATTTAATATAAGCTTTATGTACCACTATTCAAATTATGCAACTTATCTAAATTTAGCTAATAAGAAAAGATGTGTTTTCAGTGCAAAAAAATAAAAGATACTGTTTAGCGTCAATAATTCACATGGAAAATAGTTATCAATAATTATAATAATAATAATATAATTAATTTTCCCAAAGGCTCTTGTCAAATGACTAACTATATAATAAATTAAGCTATATATAACAATAATCCTTTGTCCATATGTGATATTAACTAAAGTCTAAAGTTAATAGATAACATGTGAAAACAAGTTAAAATAATTTTGAAACCAAAGAAAAATCCTTCAAGTTACTTACGTCTAATGTTTAATTAATTATCAAATTACAATTAATAATTGTGTTTTGTCTCCAAAGACGTGTACAAGTTGGTAATGCAATTTTTTTTTTAGAAAATGCAGCCTTTTTCTCAAAATCAAAACATTAATTGTACTATTAAATCGTTTAAGTTAATTAGATCACTGTCTAATTTAAAAGTAAATTCAAATTGGATCGAATCGGCTAAATATTAAATCAAAATTAAAATTGTAATTATGGTTCTGATTCAGTCCCAACTCGTAATTATTTATGATATGGGTCAAATTATATAAAATCTTGAATCAAAATTAAAATTGAAATCGTCAGTTTGATTTCGATTTAAACCGCTAAGCATTTAAGTTTTAAGAGCAATTTTTATAATAAAAAAATTAAAAATTGATTTAGATTCGATTCGAAATCAAAATTGTAATTGTATGAATCAAAATCGAAACCGAACCATCTATTTATAGTCTGATTACAATTTTATAAAACCTTGAATTAAAACCGACGATTTGATTTCAATTTCAATTCTATTTGAACACGTGGCAAGGGGTAGTTTAAGCAAACAAATTTAAGTACTAAAAAGCACTTTAAGTATTCAACTTAATTTTGTCTCTAGGGTTCTAGAGATTCTCACTTGCTATCATATCATTGTCCTTTTAAAAGATATTTTTCAATCATTTAGTGGCTAATGCTTATCACCTAATTTTTAAAAAAAAAGTTGAAGTGAGGTGAGGCCCCAATTGCTCTCTAACAAGCAATTTGTCTTTACCTTCGAAAGACTACACTACCCTTTTGTAGATTTTATTGCTTTTTCTAATTTTTCACAAGAAAAATATATATATATAATTGAATTATTAATCAAAGCAGAATAAAAAATAAAAAAAAATTCAAGTAACAATTATAATAAATATTATAAATAACTAATATGAATAAAAATCGAATACAAAACTATTATAATAATTAAATATTATATTGTTAGCTTGATATGCTAATTTACTATTATATATTCATATTTTACATATATTTAATTTATTTTCTATAATTATACAAATAAAAATCTTTCACATGCTTTATAAAATATGAATTTAACAGCAATACATTTTTTAAAAAATAATAAAAAATTAATATTTATATAATCACAATTTAACATTATATATATAAGGCAATCAAAATGGATGAGGTTATAGTAGTCAATTTAATGGATAAAAAGAAAAAAGAAGATTAAAAGGTGATTGGTTGGTTTTAATCTCACAATTAACATTTTACTTTCCTGTTTAAGCCCTCCTTTCCTTTTCGGGAAACCAATAAACAAATCCAGATAAAAGACGCGTGGCAGCCTTTCCTATATTGAGGAATTTCAATTATATTGGCAACTTCGTTGATCCAACGGCTGAGATTCAATCATACAGTCAACGTCAATATCTGCCACGTAAGATACGAGAAAATTTTGGAATAGACAGTGCCGCCATTGCCGACGGAGAAGCAACCAAACAACTCCACATGGACGGCTGTGATTGGTTCAGTTAAAAGGTAATACCGAACCTAACATTTTAAGTGTTTTGGTCCTTGGCAAAAAAAAAAAAAAAAAAAAGTATTTTGGGAAAAAAAAAAAAAAAAAAAGTGGGTTGACAAATTTAACCCAAGTGCCGAGCTGGCAGCTTTGGGCCCCTGCTTCCAATGGAGCAACATGAGACCACGATGGGGACACACACGTGGTTAGATATGATTGGGTGGAAAAGTATAACAAAAAAAATTTAAAAGTTAGGCTACCCGATTATACAATAATCAATATATAGATACTCTTAACTATTATTTAGACATTTGGCCAAAAAAAAAAAAAAAAAAAAAAACTATTATTTAGACAATCACATGAAGGTGGCATAGTGATAAAAATATTTTGAGCGGTTCCTTTGATTTATCCAAAAAGTATTTATGTTTTATATATAATGTTTAATTATTGTTTCATTAATTTGGTCGAAATGTAGAGTGTATGTCTTATAATATAGTTTAGATAATTTGTGTAGTGATTTAAATTGAAATATCAATATTTAATTTGCAATTCAAATTAGAGTTATGAGATTGATATAATTAAAAAGATCTCATGTTGAAATAAAATTAATTATATTAAAATTTAATATATAGTGTTTGGAATTCACTACCCATCATCTTAGAGAATTTTTACATGACATCAGAGTGAGTTTTACATTCTAATTCTATTTACTCTTGTGTTCCGCTACCGCCACATCTAATGACTAATACACTAAATAATTCATTAATATTTTGAGTGAATAATCAGGGGTAGACCCATTAAGGGTATGGTGGAGTTAAAACCTTCCACTCAAATTCAGCCATTAGATGTATATATATTTATTTATTAGAATTGTGAATGGGTGGGCATGATATTATATAAGTACAAATTAATAAAAGACACCATAATAAACAAATAAAAAGAGAGACAGAAGGAGACGGGAAAATGAAGATCAAAGGAGAAGCAAATGAAACTTTTAAGGTAAATATTCATTTTCTCATCTCTGTACTATTTAATCTAAGTTTTATGTTAGTTAATTTAAATTTTATACTAGTTAATTTAAGATTAAGAGGAAAACTTAGGGTTTAAAGGAAAATGGGTAATAAATTTTCAAATAGCATAATTTTCTTTTTTGATTTTCAATAATCTAGTTTAAAATGTCAAATGTGAATTGTTTTACACTGTGATAAATATACAACTTCAAGAGTTGAATAACCGCTTTGATGAGGTGAATAATGAGTTGTTGTTGTATATGTCATGTCTTGATTTAAGTGATTCATTCTCATTATTTGATAAGAGAAAGTTGATTCAATTTTCTGAATTTTATGCAAATGATTTTTCAATGATGGAGTTAATGACACTTGAGTATCAACTTGACTGCTATATTATGGATGTGTGCTCAAATAATCAAATTTCTAATTTTACGAGTATTAGTGAGCTCTCTAATAAATTGATTCAATTGAAGAAGTATCGTATTTATTCATTGGTATATTTGCTAGTGAAATTAGTTTTGACCTTACTCGTCGCAACAATAGTTGAAAGAGTTTTTTCTGCGATGAATTTTGTTAAAACTTCATTACGCAATCGACTTGGAGATAAGTTGATAAATGATCTAGGGGCGGAGCCAGAACTCCAAAAGAGGGGGCAAAAAAAAAAAAATTAAGTTGAGGGACTAAAATAAAAAATTTTAAAAGTTAGTGATACAAAAATGAAGAAAAAAAAAATCCAAAATTAAGAGGCTAAACTAAAAAATATCTAAAATATATAGGTAAAATTTTAAAAATTATGGGACCAAACTAAAAAATATCTAAAATATATAAGTAGTAATTTAAAATTTTGAGAAGTTTGGGGGCAAGGGTCTCCACTCCTGAGATAATCGATTGTTTAGTTATATATATTGAAAAAGACATAATGAAATTTATTGACATAAAAAATATTATTCAAAAGTTTCAAAATATTGCATTTCGAAAAATATTATTGTAATAAAAAAAATTATTATGACTTTTTTTTTTTGTTGTTTATTAATTATATTTTGTATTTCAATTATAAATTGATACTATTATTGCTAGTCCCACTCACTTCAAATCATGTGAAAACAATTAATCATCTCTAATTAATTCACTTTAAAATAAAATACTTAATTAGATTTCATAACATATATTTAACATTAATTAATATATTTTTGAACATAATTAAAATAAAAAATATATATATATATGTGGGGCTTTATAAGTAATATAATATAATTAAGAGGAAATTATACCAAATATCCATTTTTTAATTTTTTTTTAAAATACCATTTTATTTTTTCAGGTTTTCAAAAATGCCTCCCCCCCTTTTTTTTTTTTTTTTATTTTTTATCTTATGATATATTTGTAATATACCTTTGATATACTTTTGATATATTTATGATATACCTTTAAAAATGAGATGTTTTTGAAATAAAAAAAAATTAATAAATATATTTAAAAAAAAAAGAAAAAAAAAAAGCATGTATAAAAATATTTTATCTTTTTTGAAATATTTGTGTACAATGACCTATAATTAATTATTAGAAACTTTTGGTCAAGTTGAAGTTTGAAAATTATAATTGTTTTGTAAGATTGTAACTATCACCCGTGCAATATATGCCCTGATGATGAGACTTCAAAACAGTGTCGCTTTGACGTGCTTAATCTTGATGGAAAGTTAGTTGTAATAAGTTTGATTTCTCATAAGAAAGGTCAAAATAATTGGAACAGTAACTCTCACCAATCTAAATTCTATATTCTAGACTGCACGTGTGATGTGATAATTTATTACTTTTATTTTAAATTTCAACATATATAATATTGCTTTCACTTATATCATTTATCCATCTAATATTGACCAATTGTATAGATTTATGTTTCTTCATTATTATTGATATTGAAAATTATTTTTTTAATAAA
>CATKHJ010628161.1:0-36150 GCA_949750685.1 Vernicia montana
GAATTATATAGTTTTCAAGCTAAATATAGGTTAGTAGTTAATTCATTTTGAATTTTCATAAATAAAATTTAATATGATTAAATTAATTTTTAATTTAAAAGGAAGTGGAACCAATAAATTATAGGTGAAGAGAAAAAAAATGACTTTAATAAGCAAAAAGAAGAAAAAAAGCTAAATTTGTAAATGAAGAGGGAAGTTTAGGCTATTTTTGCAAAATAAAAAATTAGGGGCTAAAAAAATTATTTTTTTTTTAATTTTTGGGTTATTTGTATAAAAATCCCTTAATTAAATCCAATCATCAGGCTCATTAGTATTATGAGAATTAATTTTCAAATCAGGTGCAAACAATTTGATAAATGAATTTTTTTTTTTAAAATATGTTTAGTATATTGAGAATTTTTAAAAAGATATTATTTAATTAATAAGTTATATATATATATATATATATATATATATATATATATATATATATATATATATATTTGAACCCCTAATTTTATACTTTGTACAATAAATATTCAATTATTTAATTATTAATTTAATATTGCTCTCCAACTTTATTAATCACCATTCACATTATAAAAAAAATATTTTCTTTAGATTTCTAATCATGCATAATTAATTTATCTTTAACCATACAATAATAAACCGAATCATCAACTCACTTAATTGATGAATAGGAAGAAAAAAAAAACTCATTCTGAAACCCTTATGTTATGTGCAGAATGTCCAAGAGAGGTGAATTGGGCGTCTAAAAATTTTCGAGTCAACTTAGGACTATGATATAAGCCTAAGGTCTTCTAAATATAAAGTTTGTGTATAATAAGTTTGCAAACCAGATACAATAAGTGTAATCTCAAATAATAAAATATAATAAAATACAATAATATATCAAAGATTAGATATGGAAAACTTTAAGAAACAACATAGAATTAAATTAAATTACCTAAAACAAAATGTATCAGAGCTGAAATTAAATGAACATAAAACTGTTGAACTTTGATTTCAATAAATCAATTCACAAAAGTAATTTAAATCAATATGAAGAACAATATATAAACTTGAGTATCAAATAAAAGCAAATAAGATATAAAATAATCAGACAAGCAAAAACACAAAGATCTGAATCAAGTGATTTTGTTTTGCTGAAACTGGATGTGCTTATCATATTAGATGCCTCCTGAAATTAGAAGGTCAGTAGCAATTTATATATTAAATTAGTTCAACTAAAATCAAAAGCAAAAATAAAATTGCAATAAAATAAAAGTGTAAGGATAAAAAACAAACACTAACATTTATAGTGGTTTGGCACTATCTCCTATGTCCACTCTCCTAATGATCACATTTTGAGAAATCTCTCCACTAAGTAGCTCTTTTCAATTGGTAGAGCAATTACCAATTACAAGCATAGATTCTAACCATCTAGAATCTAAACCCAATTTTACATAGGTACTTAAAAACCTATAAAAGTAGCCAAGTATTTTAACTTATAAATACCCAAAGGAAACCCTGTGTTTTATCCACGAAATCCATAAAGGAAATCGAGTATTTTAACCACAAATACTCAAATGACCAGTCAAGTATTTTAACTAAAAATACTCAAAGGTTCTAGTGTTTCAACCCTAAACACTTCAAAGGATAACCCAAGAGATTTTAATTAAGAAATATCTAAAGATTCAACCCAATATTTTTACCAACAAATACCTAAAGGAACAACCCAAGAGTTTTAAACCTAAACTCTCAAAAGTATACAGATTCTCTCCCTCAATTTTGAGTTACAATCAACACCTAAGTGGACAAAGGTAAACACCAAACAATGAGAAACAAGAAATATGTCCGACACAATGAACGATTCTAAAACCTAAAGAAATCCCACAAGAATAGCTCTCAAAAATCATGTGAATGAAACTTTCAAAAGATGTAAAGAAAATGCTCAAAGGTATTTTGAAAGATGAAGCTTTTTCAGTTTTATAGAACATAGAAAAAATATGACCGTTGAAGAAGAAGAATGAATTAGGGATAAGATAAATCAATTAGGATTTGATTAATTCATTCAAAAACTTTTTTCCTTAAATATAAAATTCCAGCCGTTTGAAAGAAGGAGCAGAAAATCAAAGGGAATATTTAGGATTTCTTTCCTTATAAAGAAAGGAGATTTTTAACTCAAAAGATCTTTTGATTTTCTTTCCATAAAAGAAAAAAATTTCAAAATATTTTCAAACAAAATATATTATGGATCAAAAAGGAATATTTTCAAATAATAAAAACAGCAGAATATATAAGAAAAATTAAGAAAATGTTTTCCAAAAATTGTACAACCACCATATACGAAATTAGATGAGGCAATGTCTGAAGGCCATCTAATTTTACCTATATTTTAAAATTTTAATTTTTCTTTGGAAAATAATTTTGACTCTATAAAAATAATATACTTGGGCAGAAGACAATTTTCTCAAGGTTAGTAAAATACCTTTACCCTTTACGTTCAAATATGAGGTCTTCAATTCTTCAATCTTGAATGTATTCAAGTCTTCTAATTTCTTTCAAAGACATGCTTGGATATAATTTGATTGTTCAAGCTTCCCAAGTCAAGTAATCTTATTTTGACGCTTCACATGAATTCTTAACATTTATAATGCCTCTATAATTAAGATCTTCAAACTTCTCAAATTATTTCTTCATTTAACATCCATAACTTGAAATCTTATGATATTGTGCCTTCTAACCTGCAACTTAAATAAGCTCAAAGCACAATAATCTAAATTTCAGGTAAAACGCATCAAAAATCACTAAACTTTTGGTGATTTTCTGTTTTGTTTACTAAAGATTAATTTCTTACAAAAATGTCACTAACTTTTAATTTTTTTTTCTTACGGTCAATAAACCAATTCCGATGAAAAATTCACCAGAAATCTAACGTGACATTCCACATCACCTGTAAATGCTGACTAAATTGGACACGTCAGATTATTAAAATTTAAAAAATAAAAAAAGTAAATTTTTAACTAATTAGAAATTTTAAAAAAATTATTTACAAAAAAATTTAATACCCATATTACCCCATTTGCAACAAATCCTAATTCCCATATCTAAATCCCACCATTTTCCTTGTCTAGTTATCATCTTTCTTTGTTTTCCTCTCCATTTGTCATTTGAATTGTCCCAACTAATTAGAAATTAAAAAAAATAAAATTCAACTCCCAAATCTGAGTCCACCACCACCGCCTCTCCTCTCTCCTCTCTTCTCCATCCTCTTTTTCTCTCACTCTCCACCACCTCCAATCTCTTTCTCCCAAATATGAAGTTTGATGACTATCGGTGAAGTTTGTACACGAGAAGGACTGGTTGGCGTTTATTGGTAGGCTTGAGGTGGAGCAGCAACACAAATCCAGGATCCCATTTGGCTCGTTGTGACATAGCTTGAGGACCTGGAAGTGGAGGAATGTAGAGTATGCTTGAAAGCAAGGAAAGCGATAATGATTGAGTACGATGATTGTTTAGGTGGTTTTCATTTGAAGCCTCCTCTGAAGGAAGTCCCAGGAGGGGATTGGATTTGCTGGTTCTGCGAGGCCAAAAAATTGGGTAAGGAGGTTTAGTTGCCAAAGCTGCCATAAGGTAAAAGACTTGCTCGAACATTGAGGGATAAGCTTCTTTCTAGTGACTTATGGGCTGCACGTATTGAGAGGTTCGATCTGTTTAGGGATGGCAACGAGGCGGGGCGGGGACAGGGGTACCATCCCCCATCCCCATCTCCACCTTAGCGGAGAATCGCCATCCCCATTCCCGCCTTACAAACGGGAACAATTTAGTTCCTATCCCAGTCCCTGCAGGGATCCCCAGCCCCGCGGGGATTCCCATTCCCCACTTGAATTTTTTTTGTCTTATCTTAATTCAAATTTAGATGCTTTTAGATAGTGGAATCTAATGTATAAAAATTTAAAAATTAGACTTTAATTAGGTTTAAGCTCACAATATATATATAATTAGAGATATTTTGATTATTAGTATTACTTATATATTTTATTAATTTTTTTATACATTACTTATATATTTACTTATTAATATATATATAGTATTACTAATATTTTTTTTATATTTATAAAATTCATAAATAATAGCTGAAAAATAAGAATAAATTTATTTAGAAAATGTTAATAGATTCAAACATACAAAGTATCAACCAAACAAAATTAAAATGTAAATACGTCTAATATATTAAAAATGTTATGCAATTTTTTTTAATAAAACATTAAAAAATTCAGCATACATAAAAGTATGAGAGTATTTAAATAAATTTTTTTAGAGTTGTCATAATGTGAGAGAATTACAAAGAGCGAGTGATAAAATTAGAAATCCTAATACATGTGTTTATATATATATATATATATATATATATATATATATATATATATTAGAAATAATTATATAAATATAATATATGGTCCCCACGACGACGGGGATGGAGATCCCCGCAGGATGGGGAATACACTCTCCTTCCCCACCCTATCCCCGCTAATGAGGAAGAAATATCTCACATCCCCACCTCCATGGGGATAAAATTCGGGGAATCCCCACCCCGTTCAGGGCAAATCCCCGAAGGGAACGGGGATTCCCCGCCCCATTGTCATCCCTAGATTTATTTGCATGTTTGTGAATTTATAGTGTTTTATTGGCTGTGAATATATATGTGTAAATCCTTTCTAGTTTCTACTTCCTTTTTTATGTGCAGTTTATGGAAGGAGGAGGATGGTAGCTATTGGTTTCATCTGGTGGCCTTGATGCAACTGGTGGGGCTTAGGTTTCATCAAATAAGTTCAATTTGTTATTTGTGTTTTGCGTTGATTTGGAGCAGAAGATATATTAATTTTTTATGAATGGGGAGGAAGACAAATATAAGAGAGTGTTAAGACACAAACAGACACAACACATATTGGTATATTAGACACTATCATAACCTAAATGACTAGAACTAACCAATTAGATAATAAGCCATCACCATATATTAACCACTTATATTATTCATTTCCAATTAATGTGGGATTACTCTTAACAAGATATAAGAAAAAAAAAATGTAGATTATTGGCCAAATTTTGGTTCTTCTGAATTTTTTGTTTTATTTTTTAATTTTTTAATCTTTCACATCCTTCCATGGTTGAATTCTATGGACAATAATTGAGTTGAATTTTATTTTTTTTAATTTTTAAGTTTATAATTTTAATTTATTATTTAAAAATATATTTTTTTTATTTCTAATTAGTAAAAAATTTGCCTTTTTTTAATTTTAATAATCTGACGTGTCCAGCTTAGTCAGCATTTGCAGGTGACATGGAATGCCACGTCAGATTTCCAGTGAGTTCTTCATCAGAATTGGTTTAGTGACTCGTCGATGAAAAAAATAAAAGTTAATGATATTTCTGTAATAAATTAATCTTTAGTGAGCAAAACATAAAATCACTAAAAGTTTAGTGATTTTTGGTGCGTTTTACCCTCTAAATTTCATATGAGTCTTAGTAATCATCAAAATCAAATATAGTTTTGGGACTAACACCTTAATTTATTGTATTTTGTCTATTGAGTTTTGATGGGGTTTTTCTTAGAGGGTCTCGAGTCTTGAGGCCACTCATTAGCTGAGACTTGGAGCTAAAGGTATTAGACTTGAGCAACTAGAATTTGGGTTACTCTATCATTGGGGCTTGTGGCATGCATGAGAAAGGAAAGGGAGAGAAACAAGCATTAGAGGGACAAGCCTGTGGCTTGGCATGAGCGCTGCAATGCTTAAGTCAGTGACTGCATCTTATGGAGTTAAGACTTAGGGAATTAAGTGGGTTTAAAGAGTCATTACCACTACTTTTTCTATTTGAGTGTCTGGCCCTACCACTGAATGGTCGACCTCCTCCTTTAGGAAAAGAGGAGAGGCTTGTATTTAAGTTGATTTTTGCCTTGCGAATTGGAGTGAGTGGGCGATGTGACCGCTTTATAATTGAAGTGTTAGTCACATCATATTGCAGCTGGACAGTGGAATGACGTGTCTGCACAGTCGGCTGTCAGGTGCAAAACCTTGTGATGATATGACTCGAATCCTGTTTTCTAGAGGTGTCGGAGCGAACTTTCCTTGTAAGCAGAGCGAGCTCGTCTGTTGGCGAGGTGGAGTACTGTCGGAACCAGGTACTTGCTACTTTAGAGGATCGCTGGGATGAGGCGCAAGGTAGCCTATCTATGATGCCTTGGGCCTGATAGTTGCTAATGGCTTGGGCCTCGCAGTATTTGTGGTGTGAGGTATGCTATCTGTTGCATTAGGCCTGTCTTAGGCTTGGTCAAAATGACCCATTTGGTGTAGCCATTTTTAGTCCATATCAGAAGCCCCCTTACACCGCTGGCGCGAAAGGCTGAGTTCACAGCAGAAAGTAGTATTATCTTTTGGAGTCTCCTATGCAATCTGGCTAGCGAAGAACTAAGTTTTTGTTGTTGGAGCTTGTATGGGCAGACCCGTTCCTTGCTCATTCTTATATGTGCCAATAGTCTTGAGTCTTGGAGCGGTCTTTTTGGAAAACCATAAAAGTTACCCTTGGTAATCAAGAATAATTATTAGGATTTAAAAGGTGCAGTGAATGTAGTCGATTTCAAGAAATTGAAAGGATAAGCTTTAAGTTTTAATGAGGCACTATATATATATATATATATATATATATATATATATATATATATACACACACACACACACACTTAACTATTTGAGCATGACTCATTTTTTTTGTTCTATTTACTTTCCACATTCACAGTCATAATTGGCTCGTGTTGACTATTGTCTTCCAGTACTCTTTGAGTTCAGGATGAGGTGTTCTTGGGACCAAGTTCATGGTTATTGGATGTCGTTTTTGTTGCACACAATGTTTTTTGTTGGACCCGATAGAATGCTCCTTGCCTTCCATTCTCTTCAAATTCTAGATCTATCCTAGTTTGTTGGCGAGATGGAGTACTGTTGGAGCGAGGTACATGCTGCCTTAGACGATCACTGGGATGAGGTGCAAAGTAGAGATGGCAAAACTCGATTCGCCTCAACAGGGAATCAGTCCCCGCCCCGTTTATGGTAATGGGGCGGGGCTGAGAATGAGTCTCCCCGCGTCGATACCATATATATATATATTAATTTTCTTTAAAATTATATTATTATTTTTTAAATATTAATTAATAATATATAAAACTTAATATAAATATATATAATATTTTGTCAAAATATATAAATTATAAGGTTTTAATATTAATAAAATTATAAAATATAAATGGGGATCTTCGTCCCCGCCCGCACCCGTCTCAAATCTGATTTACCCTGTCCCGCCTTTGTCTTGACTGTTCATGAGACAGAAATAAGAATCTCAAAACTAGTCCCGCTCCGCCTCATTGTCATTCCTAGCGCAAGGTGGCTTGTCCATGATGGCTCACGCCTAATAGTTGGTGATGGCTTGGACCTAACAATCTTAGTGGTGTGAGGGTTGTTTGTGTGTAGTGTCAAGCTTATCTTGGACTTGATTAAAATGACCCATTAGGTATAGTCAGTTTTAGTCCTTATCAACCCTTCAAATTTTATTTATTCACATTGAACCCTTGAATTTTAAATTTTTTTTTTCACATTGAGGTCTTTTTTATTGGTAAAAGTAAAATTGATGAAAAATTTTGTAACACCCAGTTTAAAAACAAAAATTTATACTAATTTTTCATTATAAAAATTATTAAAGTTATAAAAAAAAATAAAGACTTACTTCTACGTCCTTAACAAACGTTTCAATATTTAAGTATTAAATAGTGTAATTTTTTAAAAGTAATGTAATATTTTAGTAATTTACACATTGTCGTTACATAATTTCTTATTATTTTTGTTTTTACTATGCAAAAAATTTTCAATATAAAAAAATTTAAAGATTTAATGTAGATAAATAGAATTTTAAAAACTCAATAAATAAATTATATAACATTTGAGGGCTCCACAATATGTTTTTCCAAAAAAAAAATCATAATCCTTCTGTATCATCCAAACCTATAATGTATGTTAACAATGTCAATTAGTAATATACTGGAAAACTATGAATAATCACTAGCCCACGATATATATAGTCAGTCATATATTGATCTATTTGATAGAATTCTATTTTTTAGGTAAGATATTGCACTATTAGATGCATTGTACAAACTATATTTAAATATTGACATTTTAGTACTTGTTTGATTAAGCAATTTTTTTTTTTTTTTTTTTTTTTTTTTTGCCAAGGGTTTGATTAAGCAATTGAAAAATAATATTACTGCATCGTAGATTTATGAGATTCTATGAACTTTATTTAATTCGATAAATACCATAATTAAAAATAAAGGCCATGTATAAAATTATTATTTACAAATTGTATAATGAACACCATTCAAAAATATTTACACTAAAAAATTATAATCTCACAACATATTAATAAATATCTATATTTATAGTGTTGGACGTGCAGACGTCCAAGGTCGTATGTCTTACCAACCATACTGTGAATTTATCTATTAATTATAGGGAATTTGAAATTATAATTTCAATATATTTGGCGAAAAAAAATATATAATTTCAATATTAGAAATTTAAATTTTTGAATTTTTTAAAAACCTTTTCAATCACTATTCACAGGTCATTAGCTAGTGACATCTACATAATCACAATTAATTTAACTGCCATAACAGTGTATTATTTCCGAACAAAACAAGGAAAGAAGGCATTAAATTCAACAAGTGTAAAGTAGGAGAGGATGTGTTGACAGAGTGCGCAGTATAAATAATGATTGCGCCGCTCTATCACCTCATATCACATAGCCATTACCTTTTTTTCTTTTCTGTTTTTTTTTTTTTGCACTGAACATAGCCATTACCTTTGTTATGTCATCTCAACACATGAACAGTTGATTAACTCTGTGTTTGAGAAAATTTTTAGAGAGGAAAGAAAATAAGAAAGAGAAATAATTTTTATTTTTATTTTTTTATTTTTTCTTCTTTTGTTTGGATAATAAAAAAGAGGAAGAAAAATAAATTTATTTTTCCTTTCTATCTTTTTTTTATTTTCTTTCCAATTTGGAAAGAAAATAATAAGAGAAAAATAAAAATTTCTTTTCTTTTCCTCTTTATTTTCCTTTCTTTCCCAAACAAATAAAAATTGGATTTCTTTCTTATTTTTCACCCATATTTTCCTTCCTCTCTTATTTTCTCTCAATCCAAACATAGGTTAAATTGCAATATTAAATTTCATTTCATATAATATTAAGAGCAATTTACGATTTAGTTTTTAAAATTTACTTAAATTAATAATTTGATCCTTATAGTTTGAAAAATAAACTTTTTAGTCCCTAAAATTTTACTCCGTTACATTATATAATCTTTCTGTCTAATTTTTTTTCATTTTTCGGTCTAAATTTTTTTTAAAAAAAAATAATTTTATAATACCTAAAATGACAACTAATCCAAAATTACCAAATCAAACAATTTTATTACCAAATTCTAAAATCAACAATAAATAAAGAAAAAAAAATTTCTTTCATTTTTCATTTTAATGAAAAAGTTGAGTTGGCATCTTCGTTTTCCTCTGGAGTAACTCAACAAGAGAAACTCGGTCAGGCTGATTGCGTGGTGGCGAAGGGTGGTGGTTTCCACGGTAAATTAGGAATTTCAACTCATTAGAATCATCATCAATGGCTACAATGGAGAAAAAAGAAGGTTTTGAAAATTGAAAACATCATAAGTCATAAAGAAGAGGAAGAAAATTAGTGGCTCAATATCACCTGGACTCTTCATATCTGAGATCACAGAGGCTTTTATGCAAAAAGACTTATAACTAATGTTGCTTTGAGAAGTGTCCCTTTAAGAACATTTGGAACCTCATATCCAGCTCTAACTTCTGTTGTTTGATACTTAATTTATGACTCCTCTGAATATGTGTCTGGAAATTTGGTCTTGAGGCTTGGCGTGAACACGGTGCTTCTAATGGACTGATATACCAGTTCGAGCTAATTTCAGACACTAACAGCGGCATGTATGCGGCCAGCATTGTATAAGCGGTGTGTAGGTTAATGATTGAGATGTGAATTGAATATTGGGGAGGAAATTATACGGGCCATTGCCGAAGAATACAACTCCGTTTAATGAAGATGTAGAAGCTAAACAAATGGCGAATTTTCTATGGAAGCTAAAAATAGAGGAAAATTGAGAAGGAAATGAAGCTCTAGTCCTACCAAGTCCAGCTATACCCACAACACCAATAGCAAGACCCAAAAAATTGTGAACACAATCTATTTTGGGCTTTGACATTGTGAATGAGCTCTTTTGTTTCTGGGATTAGAGTATGAAAGAAATAGAAAATTTATAATTGAGTATGTGTTAATGTAATGTATTATGGTATGAATGAAATAGAAAGTTTATAATTAAAAATAGAAAATATAACTTATAGAATTATGTTTTATGGGTTTAGTGTGAGAGATGATATACAATAGAAAATTTAATTGTAAATAAAGGGCATTTTATACTTTACATAAATTTTTAAAAAATTAACAGAATGATTATTTAGTGTAATGGAATGAAACCTCAGGTACTAAAGAGCACATTTCTCAAACTGCAGGGATCAAGTTATTAATTTAGGTAAATTTTAGAGACTAAATTATAAATTATCCTAATATTAATTTAGTGATATTGAGCTATGCACTTTTATGAATGTTAAGATTGCACCTTTATTTAACATATATTAGAATGTTGTTCAACACGAGTTGTAAGATACACATGTATAGTAAAAAAATATGTTGAATTAATAAGAAAAAAAAATTGTAAAGTCTTTCTGCTTTGCTCCATTTTGACATTAAGTTTATGTATATTAATTTGTTGAAATTCAGCCATTGTACTTTTATTAAAGTCAATATTATATTCTTATTTAACAAATATTAGGACGATATTCAATATGGGTTGTTAGAAATCCCACATTTAAAAATTACAAAATAATCAAATGATATATAAGTGATAAGAGCCAACCACCTAAGTGACTAGTTTCTAGTCATTTTGGTTATGGTTAGACCTAAGTCTAATAAAACTCAATCTTATCACCCATTATTAATGGGCTTTACACTTTACCTATTATCACCTTTCACATTCTCAATTCAATTCAATTCAAATTTCTAATATGGTAGAATTTCAATTTCAAGTGACAACCGAGAGTCAAAGTCAAATATCAGTTGCACTTGAGGGAAAGTATTAGAAATCCCACATCTAAAAATTACAAAATAATCAAAGGGTATATAAGTGACAAAGTCCAACCACCTAAGTGACTAATTCTAGTCATTTTGGTTATAGTTGGACTTAAATCTAATAAAAATCAATCTTATCACCCATCATTAATAGGCTCTACACTTTGCTAAAATGTTAGAATTAACCAATTAGGTAGTTAAGTTCAAATCATTATATACTCATGTGTTTTTAATGTATTTTTTCAATATAGGATTATTGATTCTTAACACTTTTCCTCAAGTGGCAATTGGGCTTTAAATTTCTAGTTGACCACTTGAAATTGAATTCCTCCCCCTGAAATTGAAATTTGAATGCAGCGACAACACCGGACTGGGCCACTGGGACTGGACATCCAGAGGGGTACCGAGTGAATGAAATTGAAACGAGTCGAACCTGCTCTGATACCATGATAGAAATTGAATTGAAAGGGTATAGGTTAAGCCCACGAATGAATTAACTTTAATGTGTTTGGGTCAACCATTGTTAAAATGTTAGAACTAACCAATTAGGTAGTCAATGCCAAACCATTATATACCCATGGATTTTTAGTGTATTTTTTTAATATATGATTGATTCTTAACACTCCCTCAAGTGACAACTGGACTTTTGAATTTGAATTTCCAGTTGACCACTTGAAATTGAATTCCTCCCCCTGAAATTGAAATTTTTGAACGCAACGGCAACACCGGACCGGACCGCTAGGACTGAACATCAAGACGGACACCGGGTAATTGAAATTGAACCGAGCTAAACCTGCTTTGATACCATGATAGAAATTTAATTGAAAGGGTAGAAATAATTTGAATTGGGTATAGATTAAGTCCACGAATGAATTGGGTTTAATGAGTTTGGGTCAACCATTGTTAAAAGGTTATAACTAACTAATTAGGTAGCTAAGCTCAAACCATTATATACCCATGTATTTTTAGTGTATTTTTCTAATGTGGGATTATTGATTCTTAACATGGGTCGTGAAATGCGTATGCATAGTTAAAAGATATGGTAAGTTAGTATTTGTTTATGAAAAAAAAAAGAATTAAAATGAAAAAATAGATGAAAATTAAAAAAAAAATAGAATGAGCAGAGAAGCTCAGGGAGAGAGAAAGAGAGCACGACTGCTCTGTCTTCAACCATTCATAGACAGAACGAAAATCAGCACCATGTTCCTAATATCTAACAACCTCATCAGAGTATTAGAGGAATTGAGTGTTTTTTGTGTTAAAAATTAAAACAATACATCATATATCTAATTTTTGTTTTTTTTTTTTTTAAATTCTTAATTTTCATATATTGATTTTAATTTTGATTTTGAGCGTTGATGCTTAAGAACATTTCTTTATAATTTATTATAGTTTTATTTTTATATTTTTAATATTAAAAATAAATGGTTAATAATTAGTTTACTCTCATATCAAATAAAAGTGCAATGTTGATTTTAATAAAAGTATAAAGGTTTAATGTTACCAAATCAATGTACATGAGCTTAATGTCAAAAAAAGATAAAGTACAGGGCCTCAAGATACATTTTTTCATGTTAAAAAAAGTACATTAATGGTAGTTTACTCTCATGTTAAATAAGGATGCAATGTTGATTTTAATAAAAGTACATGGGGTTCAATGTCATCAAATTAATGTACATGCACTTAATGTAAAAAAGGATAAAGTACATGGGCTTTAAGATGCATTTTTCCAAATTGCATTCATCTTTAAAACTCCTCGGTCCTCATTGTGATTTTTTCATTTCAACGTACTTGTTAATAGATAAGTGGTTCTCATGTTTGATGGTTTTTATTCTCCCATGGAAGAGATTATTTTCATGTATAAAGAACAAATTATAAGATACATAATAATTAATAATTTTTTAATACACAAAAATATTTAAAATTAAAAAAAAAAGATTATTATGATTTGAATCTCTTATTTATTTATTTTTATGTTGCATATAATGACGAATCTCGCCTTTTAATTTTGAAGGCAAAAACATGAAATACCTTTTGCATATAAGAAAATAAACATCTATAGGTACTGATGAGATGGTTTTGGGGTGTCCTGAGCCCAGAGGACTCCCATCTTCAAGACTGAAGTGATGGTACTATACTTGGTCTGCTGGACATGGATTGCTTCGTCGTTGGATTATGGGTCTATAAGAGAAGACAAAGGGAAAAAGCATGAGAGGGCCAAGCCTTCAGCCTGTCGCAAGCCCTCTGATACTTAAGTCAATGATTGCATTTTTGAAGTAAAAGACTTGGAGGTTTTTTGGAGTGAGAACACTGTCTCTACTTCTCTCTTCCTTACCTCCCCCTATGCTAAGAGGGTTTGTATGGATTTATAATGAGTTTTCGTTTAGAGATTAGTGTGAGTGGGTGGCGTAACTGCTTCTGATTGTGGGTAGGAGTCACGTCATATTGTTGATAAATAGTGATGATGATGCTTCTGCAGGTTCGATTGTTAACTTGGATTCTTGTACTGATTTGACCTGATTCTCGTTTTTGAAGGCGTCAAGAATAATTGCCTATATGTATAGGATATGCTTGAAAGAGGTGTCGGGGAAAGCTCTCATTGAGCAAGGAGCGAGGTCATATTGTGGCGAGGCAAGGTACTATCGAGACGAGGTGGGCTTTGGGCAAAGTACTTGTTGTTGAGGTGATCTCTTAGTTGGTTGAGGTGCTCGTGGACCTTTTTTAATGCCTTAGGCCTATTTTCTAGAATCTCTTGGGTCTAGCGACTTAGTTGTTTGTGGCATGTTGTCCATATTTCTAGCCTAATTGAGCTTTGTCTTTGTGGTCCAATTAATAGTGCAATATTTATTTCTTATCAAAGGCCCCCTACTCCATTAGTGCAAAGTGCAAAGTTTGCAGTAGTAAGAGTATATTCTTTTGGAGTCCTTCCTTAGGTTGGCTTGCAAAACACTTGCTCTTCTAATGATTGTGGAGTTTGTTGGGCGAACCAACTCCATTACTCCTCGATTTGTGACACTTTCCTTGGGCATTAACATGGTCGTTGTTGGAAACCATGTTCATTGGCTTGGGATTTTGGGGACTGTTATTATGGCTTTGAAGATGCATTGAATGCATTCAGTTTTAGAAAGTCGAAAGGATAGGCTTGAAGTCTTTTGAGACATTTTTTAGGTATTATATATAACCAGAGTATATCTTGAGTTATTTATCTGTCTTCTCATAATTTTTTATCTCTCTCTCTATCTTTCTTCATACCAACTTTTGTACTCAAAGATTCTTTTAGATCTATGACTTTGGCCTCCTTATTTGTTTCCCAATGAATTACATTGCATACTTGGTGTACCCATAAAATCTTCTTGGACCTTTTTGGATTTGGAATTGTGTCTTCACAGAACCCAGGTTAAGGGTTGTTGGACGTTTTTGTGAGTGTTCTCCTTAGATCAATAAGAGAAGCCTTTGTATATGTCCCGGTGTTGGTTCATATGACCTATTATTTGTTGAAATTAGTTTTCTTCATGAATTGGCCTGACGTCAATGGTCTGCTTTCTAAATGCATTGTGCATTTGGAGTAGTGTCTTAGGGAAGAAGCCATTTCATTCATGAGGGCATTGGCATCATAAAGGATCTTCTTGCTTTTGGACAACAGGTTTCGCTTCCACTTTGTCAACAATTCCATGGAGCTAAGAGTTGCATGTATCCTTTTGTAGAGGGAGCTCTCAATTCGAGGTGGAACCTTAGAGGCAAAGAGTTTCACATCGAAAGATCCCTTGATGTAGGAAGCCCTTTTGCTTTTGAAGCTTCCATAGAATAGAGTGAACATGTATTTTTTGCACCCTCACAAGACCCTATATCATTTTTTTAGCTTTTTCCCATTCCCTCATTCTCCTATAAATAGAGGTCTCCCCCCTCATTTTTACTCACCCATTCTTCTCTCCTCTCTTGTTTTCTTTCTTGTCAAGTCTCCTTGATTTAGGTCTGCTTTGTTTAATTCTCTTTGAGCTAAGCAAGGTTTTAATAATTTTTGACATATTTTTTTATTCCTTTTGTGATTGGTGACCAAGTAATTTCTCATTGATTTAACTTGACTTAATTTTTGAGCTCTTTTTCTCTTCTTGACATTTGGAAAAGCTCCAAGACCAAGAAAATCATAGGTAAAACATCTTCTTCTTCTTCTTCTTCTTCTTTTTTATCTAAAAGGTAAAGCACTTTTTCTTCTCTTCTTCTCCGCTCAATTAATCACTAAATCAAATCATAAAATAAAAATAAAAAATAAAAATACAAAGATAATGGGAGAACTACATGGTTTTGATTCTCATTTGAAGAGATATGCAGGCACACTTGAAATCTGACTTCAAGTGGTGAACCAAATTCATTTAAAATCAACTTCTCTCTTCTTCTACCTTTCTTCATTTAACTTAAATGCTTAATTTATTTGAATTGCTAAAAATTAAGGGATGTGTGATATTCTTAGAATCCATAAGGGCTAGAGAAAACACCCTTTTTTATTTTGAATTTAAAGTGTAAATTAATTTATTTTGTTTTCGCTTTTTATTTTCTTATGTATGAATATATGCTTTAATTCATTGTAAGAAAATGTAATCATATTATAAATTATGCATTTTCCTAAGGCAAATTAAATGGACTCTTATATGGATTTTTTCTTAATTTTCCCTAATAATTTTAAGGTGGCAACTCCCTAAACAATATTTTCCAAATTAATAAAAAACCATATTTTCTAAAAAAAAAGCGATAGTCATTTCTGAGTGAATCTCAACCCAAATGAACATTCTGATCCCTTAGCAGACTGGATTGGTGCTCGGGTGGGCCGACTTTTTGTTGTAGTATTGACTTTGTATTGCTTGTAGATTTGAATAAATTGTGTAATTTGAGCAAATTTAATAAGACTTTGGCTCTTTGTCACTTGCGAGTGTTTGTCGTTTTCTTGTTGATCAACTTTTGTCTATTTGTGTCATCTCTTGACTTGTACAGACTTACTAACCCTTTTAGAACTAAGTCGCATTTTGGCTTTGACTGATTTGTCTTATGCGTGCCCTTTGAGGTCTTATTGCCCCCTTTCAAATTTGGCATTCGCTGGAGTCTTTGCCTCTTTGATATGGGTCTTTTTCTATTTTACTACATCTCAAAAAAGTTAGTTTTTTCTTACTTCCTCATAAATAGGTCTTATCTTACTTCGCGTAGAGGTCTTATTTTTCAAAGAGGTCTTATCTGACTCGTTAAAAGTCTTTGGTTGCCTCTCGTGGAGGTCTTAGTTTATCTCATGAAAGGTCTATAACATTTATACAACTAAAATATAAAATCAAACATGGATGAGAACTTGTTAGCGAAAACCACACTAAACCTTATAATAAATAGCCAACTCCTAAATCATGACTATAAATTCCATAACTATCTCATAATCCATAACTGGACCTGTTGTCATCGCAAAACGAATGTAGCACGAACTTACTCACAAACAGTAAGGAGGATGATCAACTCTCGCCTTCTTTGAGTATAAAGATCATCATAACATCATATGTCATTATCCTAGTGGTTTCCATGTTATCATGTTCCCATCTATATACTCACAAGTTATATGCAAAATTAATAAGGATAAATGACATTCACAAACGTATGTTACTAATTTTATATGATCATGTATGCACAATTTATATATATGTATACAAGCATATATATAATATGAAATACATACTAATAGGTAATATACTAAATAATGTCACTCACAACTCTTACAGCCCGTGTACCCATTTGGTATACGTGATTGCTTAACTAAACCGCAGTATTAGTAAATAACATTACATTTGGTACATATGATTCAGGTTGGACTTAATAATCCCAAAAACTTAGTTAACCCATAAAATCAGTGTTATATAAAATCTAACTCCCCATATTTTTAGTAATCCATATCTAGTAAGATTACTAATTTCATTGTTTACTAATTCTAAGAATTACGAATTCGTGTACCAAACGGGCTGTTAGAGAGAATTTAATACTCCTCTGTCCCATAAAAATAGGCATACTTTGACTTTCACACAAATTAAGAAAAATATAGTTAATATAGTTAAATTAATAAATTTTACTAGTATTTTCTTAATATTCCCCTTCACTAATATTAAATTACTCGTACTATTTTATTAAAATTAAATGACTCATGTTGATAAAAATGCACATTAACTAGGGGCATATTTGAAAAGTAATAAATTAATTACTTTATTGAAAAGGAAAGTGGACTATAATTTGGGACAAATAAAAAAGAAAAATAAGTCTATTATTATGGGACAGAGGGAGTAATTTATTAGGTCCTAGAGCTGCTGCAATAAATGGTCCTAAATAGACAAAGGGATCATGGGAGCCTCGTCCGACCCACCAAACTAGCCAGACTAAGAAGATGGGTTTGAATAAAGGATTTTTCTTCCTAGCTTGATCCAGGCCAAACTAGAAGAAGTCAACTATTTTTGGATCGGCCTTGGAATTTGTTCTATGAAGTCCGACTCGACCTGTATATATATATATATATATATTAGGAGTAAAACTTATAACTTCTAGGTTTCAAATATACTTTAGCGAATAAACCATTTGAGTAATTTTATTAAATTTATTATATAAATATATTATATTTTAAAATATTTTCCACTAAAATTTTTACATTTAATATGTTAATTTTTGTTTTCTTTTTAATTTGTCAATTTCCTTTATATAAGAAAAAAGTTATTAAAATTATGAGTCAATTTAGACCGAGTTTGAGAATATATATTTAAAATTTGTTCGTGTTTGGACAGAGGTTTAAACTCGATCATTTAGACCGTCCGAACTTGAGCCAAACATAAAAATGTCTAACTCGATAAAGCCCGATCCAAATACGACCTGTAGGATAAATAGATCCATTACTTGTAAAAGTTAAAATTAAAATAAAAGAAATTCAGTAAAAAAAAAAAAAACGCTAATCACCACACAAATGGAGACAAAATAGACGAAAAAGTACGAGCTCTTTAAAGAGTATTATTGGAAAATTCAAAGATTACACTTGTGAATTTATCTCTTATATATGTATTTATATGATAAACATTTAGTGGTAGGGTAATGTTATTTCCAGAATGGAAATTATTAGTGTCAGAGTAAAGTTTGTTAAAAAATTTTTAATTGATAAAATCATCCTTATACTTAATATGCTAAAATTACCTTATATATCTTTCAAATAATTATCAATAACTAACAAATAGATTATTTCTTTTTTAATATATTACTTTCCATATATATCAATTTTTCTATATAAATTTTAAATAATATATTTATTTTTATAAACATATAATAATTAAAATATAATATTTATTAATTTTATCATATTAATTAATAATAAAATTATTAAAATTAGGTTAAAAATTAAAATTAAGTACTAAATAACATATCAAGTTGAGAATTTCAAATTTTTACATTTTTTTACTTAAAAAAATTATTATCTTATTTTTTCTATATTTATTTTACTTATTTTATTAAAAAATATTTAAAATGTCTATTTTTTTTGGACTATATTTTTTAAAATTTTTTAATATTATAATAATTTTTATAATTATTTAAAGGACTATGTATTTAACTATTTTTACAAAATATTATGCGAAAATATAAAAAAAATACTTTTATTTTATTTGCAAATATTAACTAGAATATGCACATAAAATATTATGAAATTTTTAATATAATAAATTTAATTTTACTTTAAATATAACTTATTTTTATTTTTAAATTTTAGTAATTTATAGTTTTTCAAAAATTATAATTTTCTTATTTTATTTAATATTAGTATTTTTTGCACATTAATATCTCTTATTTGAAAAAATATATATGGAAAGTCATATCTTAAAAAGAAAATAATCAATTACTAATTATTTTATTATATTTTAAAGATATATAAAGTAATTTTAGCATATTAAGTACAAGGATAATTTTATTAATTGAAAATTTTTTAACAAATTTTGCTCTGACCCTAATAATTTTCGCTCTGAAAATAACGTTATATACCCTTAGTGGTATTGGATTATTTTTATTTTTCAAAATAGAGCCAAATATATATAGTTAAAATATTTTTGTAATTTTATAAATTAATTAATAGTCTACAACATAAGTTAAAGATATTATATAAATAATAAAAATAATAATTTCATAAAATTTCTTTTAAAATATGAAAAAATTACTATTTTGCCTCTAAAATTTAATATAATTAATTAACTTATCTCTATTTTTTAAAAATTTAACTATTTAATTCTTTAACTTTAGTTCCGTCAATTTATTTAGTCATTCATTCCATTTTTCTCACTTTTTCATTAAAAAAATTTAAAAAAATATTATTCTCAAAATATACCATCTCAATTTCTTTAAATTTTCAAAACCCTAATTAAACTTAATTGAACTTAAGGAACTTACAAAATTGGCATGGAGTTCCCCCATCGCCGCTGCCATCTCCGCTGGCAAGATCCAAGCCTCCACTGCCATCTCCACTCGTAGCCACCTCTCACAATCAGCAAAATCCAACGCCGATTGCCACACCATTCCGTCGTCGTCGAGCCTCGGTCATCACGATCTCATCCATAGAAAATATATTTCACGATCTGCGCGAGCTAGATAAAACATCTCTGGATCTCTCTCTTTTGAAATTTCTATTGTTCCTTTGGCAGGAGCGACCAGTTTCATGCTGATGACCTGCTCATCAATAGGTGGCAATCTTGCACCAGTACCATGTGCACCAACCTAAAGAGAAGCCAATACACAAATAGATCAAATACAAAATAATTAGCAAAAAGGCATACTTTGACACCTGTTGACATTTTGGACTCATGCAATTCATTCCTCTAAGTCTTAGTGCAATTTGATATTCAATTTTTTCTTTTCATTTTCTATGATTGTTCATAAGTTTTGATGTCTCACGTTTGAAGCAGACCGAGAAAGATCCAGAGCTATTTTCGAACTTGCTTTGTTTTTTTTTTTAATATTTAATTAAAATTGAAATTAAGATTAAGAAAATTGAATTATATATGATTTTTTCCAGATTTCCTTTCTTTCTTTCTTCTTCTTCTTCTTCTTTTTTTTTATATGGTATTTTACCTAATTTGTTAATGAAATTTAGTTTTGATTGTGGTTTAAAATTGAAGACTCCGATTGTTTCGCGAAAAATAACTTATATTTGAAAAATATTTTTCAAAAAAAATATTTTCTAAAAAAATAATTAATTTTTTATTGTTTGATTACAATATTAAAAATTATTTAAAAAATATTAAAAATTTTAATTTATAAGACTATAAACATATTTAAACTTATAATAATTTCGTAATTTTAAAATTTTATTATTAAGTATGAGAAAAAATATATAAAAATGATAAATTTGGTGATTGGCGGCGGCCAACGGTGATTCGCAGAGGTTAACGGTGGTTGGCTGCGGCTGGTGTTGATTATCAATGATCGTCGATAGTCAATATCGGTGATCGACGAATTAATAAATTTATTTTTACATATTTTTCTTTTATTATAATGAATTTGTCAAAATTCAAAAAATAACTTTTTATTTTGAAAAGAGAAAGTCATTTTCCTAAAAAACACTTAGTTTTTCATTGACTAAAAAAATATTTTTCGTTAATTAATTTTTCAAAACGTTCCAAACGTCAGAGTATATGAAAAATGTTTTCTAAAAAAATATTTTTTGCGAAATAAACGGAGTCTAAGTGTAAATGAGAGTTATTTTAATCTTTTTATAAGGTTTTAAAAAAAAATGAAAAAATTATATAAATTAACTAAATTAAAATTGAGAGATTAAGTAATTAATTTTTTAAAAATAAGAAATTAATTAATTAATACAAAATAGTTATTTGCCCAAAATATATATATATATATATATTTGTCTACCATAAATTATTTCTTTTGAAAGAAAAAAAGAAAGCCTAAAGATGGGAATATGAATATGAAAAAATTAATGATCAGCATTGAGTAGTCCCACTGAACCAAAGCTGGTGACACAAAGACACAAAGACGTACACTGGTAAGGGATTGATATAAATGAGAAAGGTAAGGTCTGAGGGTTTCATGTCAGCAGCACCAAACAAAACAACACACCAATTCCTCTTCATTTGGGTCCCACTTCAACCCTATCCACCCAATAACTGCCCTTAACAGAAAGCAAAATATTTTAAAATAAAAATAAAATGGGTTAACACTTTGTTTGGAAACAAAATTAAGGGAGAAAAGAAAATGGGGTGAAAAATTATAAGGAAAATAAAGAGAAAAGAAAATAGCTATTTTTTTCTTTATTTGTTTAGAGGAGAGGAAAATAAAGAATAAATAGAAAGATCAAAATTATATTTTCTTATTTGGAAAAGGGTAAAAAATAGGAAGGAAAGAAAATTATAATTAGTGAAATTATAAATTTATCTTTCAACTTTTATATTAATAATGAAATTGAGAGAATTAATAAAGGTATTATCATAATTTATTATAAAATCTTCCTATTTCTCTTTATCTTTCTTCTCAAATCGGGAAGACACAATTTTTGTGGGGTAGAGAGAAAAATAAAAATTATTTTTCTTCCTTCTCCCATGATTTTTCTTGGTTTCCCAAACAATAGAAAACAACTTTCTTCACTACTTTTCATCTCTCATTTTTTTATCCTCTCCCAAACATAGTGTAAGTGTTTTTTTTTTTTTTTTTGCCAAAACATAGTGTAAGTGTTTATTTCCAACTTTTCATGCTTATATATATATATATATATATATATATATATATATATAATCATGCTTATTTATTTTTTTGCCAAACAAATCATGTGTTATTTATTAGTGAGTTGCAAGACATGGCATATGAGTTAGTTTGTGAAGTGTAATGATTTTCTTAATATTCATATTAATTAGTATTAGAGTCAATATGATGACACAAAAATTATAATATTGGTTTAAAACTAAAACAACCCTAGTGCATGCTTAATTTGATTGGTATTTTCACTTATTATATAAGATGAACATTGCGAGGGATATTAATCCATCAATATCCTAAAAAAGAATAATGATAGTACTTTCATACCCATGAGAATTAATTAACCAACTGACAATTCTATTATGTTAATGAGTAATGGTATATCCCCTTCTCCTATTTCCGTAAACAATTGCAAATTTGGAAAAAAAAAAAAAAAAAGGGCAATTATATATAGTAATGATGACTGACATTATTATGATGTTGTAGGTCGTAACTACTACAATTAAAATTCATTGCACTGTGTTTTGATTCATATATATGCCATTTGCTATGTTATATATTAGCAATTAACTAATATAATAAGTGCGTTGGCAAAAAAAAAAAAAAAAAAAAAAAAAAAAAAAAAAAACTAATACAATAATAAGTAATTATTAATGGTGGATCCAGCTAATCCATTGTAATTTGATTGGTATTTTCACTGATTTTAAGTGTGAAAAATTAAAAAAAAAATTGAATTTTAAATTTTTTGTTTATTAATAGAGTATAAATTTTTACTGATTTAACCAAAAAAAAAATTATTAAAAGTGACGTTATTATCAAAATTATTATTATTATTTTCAAAACAATAATATTTAAAAAATTTCCAATTGCCAAGATTACCCTTTTATTTGTTTTAGTTAATTTTTTCTTTCTTATTTTATATTCTTTCCTTTTTCTTACTCCTAAATTCTTGCTAATTATATTTAAAAAAAATTCTTGTTAATTAAAAAAAATTATTAATATTAATCTTATATATATAATTTTATCTTCAAATGATTTCAGTTTGAGTTCTTGCAATTAAAATATAAGGAAAGAAATCCATAAAACCCTTTTTTTTTCTTCATTTGTTTTTTCAAATAAGATGGTTTTGCATTATGCACTTACTCCTTGATTTATATTATTTTTTGGTTATTTAATTTCAAGAATTAGCTTGATTAATAAGAGAGTTTACTTTTTTTTTTATTGATCGGAGTTCGATTATTGGGACCAATAATTAAGAGGTAATTTCTGAATATATAAATTGAGTGTAGAAATGCATCCTTAAATTTGTACATAAAGAAATTTAATCTCAATTAAAGAGTAAACTAGCCCAAAGATACTCTGATTCATTAAAAAAAAAAAAACTCTAGTTATTTTTCCTTCAAATTGAGTTTTGAACTTTGCTTAACCATTATTTCTAATGCTTGAAGAATAAAAAATTAAGATTATTTAAACACATAGAAATGGAGATTATTACATTGGCTGTACAAAGAGATTCATTAGCAAAGTCATAACTATAATCAGATGAATAAAAAAAAACTTGGGTTATTTGGTAAACGGATATATGAAATCAAATAAGCAATGGAAATATTGAAGGAAATTAAAGAGGAGTCAATGTATATAAAATGATCAATCTTTATGGATATTTTGTATTTCTTAAAAAAAAAAAATAGATTCACTTTAATTTAGAGGTAATTTTAGCATTGCAAACTTTAAAAATATTTTTTATTTTTGCTCAACAATAACAATTATTGCTCTAATAATAATGCCACCTTTATTAAAAATAATGATTAGTTTATGTTATGTAGTTTTTAATATTATTTCATAGATTTCATTTTTATGAATATATATAAGAAATTTATATTTTAAATCTTGATAATTGTTTATTTTTTCCTTAAAAAAAATTATAATAATTTATTTATACATTTTCATGCAAAAGGAAATGTAAAGAGCAAAAGGACATGGAGGAGGCCTCTTGAATTTCCAAACATGGAAGTTCGACTCATCATTATCATATTACAGCTTTTGGGATTTGTTGCTTTTTCTAATTTGTTTACAGAACAGCTTACTTGCAAGTAGTATTGCTTTAGTGTGTGGACAACAAAAGGCTACTGCCAGTCAAATAGGCTTTTTAAGCTCTTTGGGAATGATAACTATTTTGCAATTACAAGTCCAAGCAAAAACATTGACTTCAATATGATTAATAACTTTTTTTTTTTAATTATTTAAGCTTAATAATCCATTAAAAAAAAGCTTAATAAAAAATCCTGAAATTTATTAATTTTTTAAATTTATTATAATGGGTTTTAACTTTTTACAATTATATCATGAATTTTTTTTTCTTCACTTTTTTTTAGTTAAGTAAAATCTTTGAATTTATTTGAATTTTATTATCCATTCACTCTAAAATGAAAATGAAAATCAAATTTAAATTTGTTATTGTAATAGACACATAAGATCATTGATACTTATATCTTGAAAATTTAAAAAGAAATATTCAAGCTCATAAATTCATTGTTTTGTTATAAACTTAAAATAATTAATATATAATTAATTTCATATAAGTGATTGAGAGTGAATATTGATAATTGAATTTTTTTTAAAACATGAAACTTTGTAATTAATCCTCGAATTAAATATTATTATTAATTCTATTTATTCGTTGATCGAGTCTAAAACAATAATTTTTTTTAAAAAAATAAAAAATGGATAGATAAGATCCCATTCGTTTTTTTTTTATTTTTTAAAAATAAAAATAAAAATTTAAAATTATTATTTTTAATTTTTTTATTTTTAAAATATTTTTAAATAAATATAAAAAAAAATCACAATAATACCAAACACTCTTTAAATTTTTTAAAATTTATATATACATACACAGCTTATAAACAAAATTAAAATAAAATAAAAACTTTACTACTAGAGTAGAGCTACTCACAATTCACAGATAGTGACTGCCTACTCAAGTGAGCTTTATATTGGTATTTAATGCTGAAACTCCAACTTAAGCTATAACTTGTAAGTATAAAAAAATTAATTGAAAGTATTAATCATGATTTGATGCAGAGAGAGGCCCTGCACGTGTTCTAGCCACCAAGTTATGATTGCCCTGCATTAAAAAATGCCGCAGACCCAAAACTTATTGAACTAGAACAAGAAAATGTCCATGTTACAACCAAGGACATCAAACCTTGATGATTCATGCATCATATGCTGCCACGTGTAAGCCATGGGTGACTGCACAGACTGTCCATTCTACTTGTCTCTTTACTCTTTTTGTCTTACTCAAATTAATCTCTTCCCACAATTTCTTTTTTCTTTAAGAAATATACAAAATCTTTTTTTTAATATATAATTATAAATATATGCCAAATTTTATACTTGTAACATGTACACCAATCAAATAAAATAAAAATAAATTAATAATTTTTAATAATTAAAAAATAAATAAATTACACATATTAATTAAAATATTTTATTACTATAATTTTATGTGTGAGACAATTTTACAAGAATTTTAATATATATATATATATATATATATATATATATATAAAAGCCTTTCCATTTGGCATTGTACTTCTACACGCCACTCTCTCATTGATTAACACTATTGAACATTCTTTGAAAATGGAGGGGAAGTTAGTAAAATCAAAATCAAGATTCAAGAGGGTATGTGTATTTTGTGGCAGTAGTACTGGGAAAAGAGATTGTTACAGAGATGCTGCCATTGAATTAGCCCAAGAACTGGTATATATTTTTATGTATCAAGTCCATGACTTTTTCTTTGTTTTTGGTCTCTTTTGTTTATGATATCTAAAGGGTTTTGCCTTTTTTGGTCTGTCTTTTTGAAGGTGGAGAAAAGACTAGACCTTGTCTATGGAGGAGGTAGTATTGGGCTTATGGGTTTGGTTTCACAAGCTGTTTATCAGGGTGGAAGCAATGTTCTTGGGTAAAATCATTCATAAAACTATGTACTAATATTTGGGTCTTTCTTCTTTTTCTTATTATAAAGTGGCCTAATTTTTGGTTTTCAGGATCATACCCAGAACTCTGATGAGCAAAGAGGTGCATCATATATAATTAAAATGTTCTGTTTTAGCTAACAGAGTTATCTTTTACAATTTAATATACATATCATATATATTCTGAAGATTGTTTTGTTTTTGGAGTTGTGGAAATCCAGATTACTGGTGAAACAGTTGGAGAGGTAAAGCCAGTAGCCGACATGCACCAAAGAAAAGCAGAAATGGCCCGCCATTCTGATTGTTTTATAGCCCTACCAGGTCCCAATTTCTCTGTTTTTTCTTTAATATACAATATAACGCCTTCTACCCCTTTTTGTTCCCTTGGTAATCAATTAATGGTGGTGTTGTTTTTTTTGTTTTTTTTTTTTTTTTTTTTTTTTTCATTTCAGGTGGGTATGGAACTTTAGAGGAGTTATTGGAAGTCATCACTTGGGCTCAGCTTGGTATCCATGACAAGCCTGTAATAATTAATTGATTAATTACCCTTTAATTGATAACATTAATTAAATTAGATGGGTTGGTTTATTAATTTTGTGACTTGGTTTTTTTTTTTTTTTATATAAATTTTTAACAAATTGCAGGTGGGTTTACTTAATGTTGATGGGTACTACAATTATCTTCTGACCTTCATTGACAAAGCCGTAGATGATGGCTTTATCAAACCTTCACAGAGAAACATCATTGTCTCTGCACCAAATGCCAAAGAACTTGTTCAAAAGCTTGAGGTTAGTAAAGTTTGTTTCTGCGTTTTGATTTTTATGTCTTTTTTATTAATAATTTTTTGGTGAAAGAAAGGGTTCAAATATGGAAAAGACAATCTGTTGTTTAAAGAAAGAATCTTTTTCAGTTTGCTATGTTAGTGTGTCTTTCTTTCTTTGTTGTTTGTTTGTAAATTATGACTCTGTAATAGTTTTTGTTTTGATTAGGAGTATGTGCCTGTGAGTGAAGGAGTTATAGCTAGGGAAAGGTGGGAGGCTCATGAACTTCATCAACAACAACCACCATCACCACCACCACCACAGCCACAGCAACCACCACAGGTGCTGGTGGGGTTCAATGCTACCTCTTTGCAGACTGAGGTAGCTCTGTGAAAAGAGAGACAAGAATTATTTATTAAAAGCAAGTTAGGGAAAAAGGTGTTTTAGGCCTTTTTGTTTTGCTTTTTAGTCTCTCTGATGATTTTGGGGTCCTCTCACGTACCAACCATTCCATAATTGTTGCTATGGGAAGGTTTTTGAATGACTTGGTGATTTAAAGGAAAACAGTAAAAAAAAAAACAATGTCTTTTTTGTATGTTGCTGTCATTTTGGAGCAAAGAATTTGACTTATTGGGAGGTATTAATTAATTAATTAGACTTGTATTTTGAACCTCCAATTATGTACAAAAGATTATATAGAAAGAACAAGAAGCAAAATCCAAAAAAAAAAGGTAGCAGCTTTATTCTCTATTCCAATGCTCTCTAGATCATATATTATCCTTTAAATTAAAGTTGTAGTTTCAATGTGTTGAAAATGATTGGTGTTGTGGGTGTAATTAATGACATGTTTGGTGGTGAAACCATATAAATTTTAGATGTATTGAAGTATATATATAATAAATTTCAAGTCCTATTTTGTATATTTCAAGTTCAAATAAATTTCTTTTCTAATGCTTCAAAAAAAAAAAAATAAATAAAAGGAAATTATTTCAAAAAATAAAAGGGAAATTAGATTTGTGGAAAAATCATGAAAAATTAATGTACTTAAATATAATTAAATGTAAGGGTTTCTTACACAGAATTTGTAATATTAAATTAATTTATCCTGTAACACTAAAATTTAATTTAATAACTTATTGATATTGGAATAGTTTTAGAGTATTAAGGTTGTAAATTGAGAAAAAAATTAATTTTTTTTTGTTGTAAAATAAAAAAGAGAATTATAGAGAGAATAAATAAAATAAAGTAAGAATAAAAGAGAATGATATGTATGTAATTTCATTAATTGTAACATTTATTTATAGTTGTGTAAAATGTTATAGAGATAGAAATAGAAAGAAAGTTTTATTTATATAAGAATATCTATCTATATAAATAGGATAGACATTCAATTCAAATACACTACTTAAATATTATTACAACACTAAAGAATATATCTCGTTAAAATCTTAATTAAAAAAACCATGTGGAAAAGAGTACATTATTCTAGTAGAATTTGTGCCATAATACTGCCTCATTAAAAATCTTGCTTGAAAAATCCAATGGGATAAAACCTAGGCTAAGAGAAAAAGATTATAGTGCACAAAAATCTTTCCCTCATGAAAGCATGCCAATTTTGTTCATGCATGTCAATTTTGTGGTTGTAGGGAGTGCCTTTGTAAACAAATCTATTAAATTATCAATAGATCGAATTTGATGAACATCTAAAACTCCTTGCTTTTGAAGCTCAAGTGTGAGAAAAAAAAAAATTTGGCGAAATGTATTTGATTCTATCTCCTTTAATGTATCCTCCTTTGAATTGTGCAATACAAGCAGCATTATCTTCATATAACACTGTTAGACTTCTTTAATCAAATTGAAGATCACATGTTTCTTTGATATGTTAGATCATATATTTCAACCATATGCATTCTCTACTAGCCTCGTGAATTGCCAATATTTCAGCATGATTAGATGATGTGGTAGTCAGAGTTTGCTTAGTAGAACGCTAAGATATAGCAATGTCGCCATATGTAAACAAGTAACTTGTTTGTGATCGAGTTTTATGTGGATCAGATAAATATCTAATATCTGAATATTCGATTAATTCTTATTTCGAGTCATGGGGGTAAAATAAACCCATATATGATGTACCATGTAAATAACGAAATACTTGTTTTACACCATTCCAATGTCTTCGAGTTGGAGAAGAACTATATCTTGCTAGTAAACTCACAGAGAATGTTATATCAGGTCTTGTACAATTAGCAATATATATTAATGCACCAATTGCATTAATATATAGTACTTATGGATCAAGTATTTCTTCATCATTTTTTTAAGGAAGAAAAGGGTCATTTTTCACATCAAGGGATCGAACAATCATGGGAGAACTCATTGGATGAGATTTATCCATATTAAAACGTTTTAATATCTTTCAAATATAAGTTGATTGATGAATAAATATCTCTCCAAATAAATGCTCGATTTGCAGGCCGAGATAAAATTTTGTTTGTCCCAAATCTTTCATTTCAAATTCATTTTTTAAATAAGTTATTGTCTTTGTCAACTCTTCAGGAGTCCCAATGATGTTTAAATCATCAACATAAACTGTAATTATAGCAAAATCAGACTTTGTTTTCTTAATAAAAACATATGGATAAATTGATTTGTTAGTATATTCTTTCTTCAAAAGATATCCATTAAGGTAGTTATACCACATTCATCCAAACTGTTTTAATCCATACATAGATCTTTGTAACTTAATTGAATACATTTCCCAGGGTTTTGAATTGCATACTTCAGGCATTTTTAGTCCTTCAAGGATTTTCATATAAATGTTATTATCAAGTAATTCATACAAATAAACTGTAACAACATCCATAAGTCGCATATGAAGTCATTATAAACTTGCCAGACTAATTAAAAATCTAAACGTAATTGTATTCACAACTGGAGAATAAATTTCATCATAATCAACGCCAGGCCTTTGTGAGAAACCTTGTGCTACAAGTCGTGCTTTGTATCTTACAATTTTATTTTTTTCATTACGTTTACGCACAAAAATCTATTTATAGCCTACTGGCTTAACATTTTCAGGTGTTAAAACAATAGGCCTAAAGACTTTGCGTTTTTCTAATGAATTTAATTTTGCCTGGATTGCATCTTTCCATTTTGGCCAATCATCTCTATGTCGACATTCATTAACAGACTTTGGTTCAATGTCCTCACTTTCTTTTGAAATATCAATTGCTACTGCATATACAAATACATTATCGACAATAGTTTCACTTCGGTCCCATCTCTTTCCTGAAGTGATATAATTGATTGAGATCTCTTTATTTTCATTACTTTCAGGTACCTGAAACTCTTATGGGGTTATTTGCTCATCTATGTCAACTATTTCTGTTACAGGCTCTGCAGGAGCATTAATGGAATTGTCACTTTGTTTATTTCATTTCTTGGATTTTTATCCTTGGAACCGAGTGGCCTACCATGCTTCTGGCGTGTCATTGACTCATTTGCTATAGTATTAACATATTGTCCTACTAGGACATCAATTCTAATTGGAGCATTTTCAGTTGGTATATGAGATTTAGTAACTCTTTTTGGATTACAGAATATATCTGGCAATTGGTTTGCTATACTTTGCAAATGAATGATCATTTGAACTTCTAATTCACATTGTTTTGTATAAGGATCAATATGATTTAATGATGGCTCATTCCAAATAATTTGTTTCTCTAATTATTTGTTTTCTCCCCCCAATTTAGGAAACATAGCCTAATTAAAATGACAATCATTAAATATCGCAGTAAAAAATCCAATGTTAATGGTTCAAGATACTTAATTATAGAAGGGGATTCATATCCAATATATATTTTCAATCTCCTTTGAGGTTTCATTTTTGTGCGATGTGGGGGGGGGAGGGCAATGGGGACATAAACAACACATCCAAAAATTCTCAAATAGAAAATATTTGGCTTATGGCCAGAAACCAACTGTAATGGTGAAAATTATGATAACTAGTTGGCCTGATGGGTATAAGAGTTGCTGCATGTCCCCAAGTAGAAATTGGGAAGTTTGTTTTCATAAGCAATGGTCTAGCTATTAATTGAAGACGTTTAATAAAAGATTATGCTATATCATTTTAAGTATAAACATAAGCTACAGGATGTTCAACTATTATTCCAATTGACATGCAATAATCATTAAAGGCATTTTGATGTAAATTCACCAGCATTATCAAGACGAATTGTCTTAATAACATAATCTGGAAACTGTGCTCTTAATCAAATTATTTGAGTAAGCAATCTAGCAAATGCTAGATTTCTAGTTGATAATAAACATACATGTGACCATCTTGTTAATGCATCTATTAACACCATAAAATATTTAAATGGTTCACATGTTGGATGAATTGGTCCACAAATATCACCTTATATACGTTCTAGAAATGTAGGTGATTCATTTTGAATTTTGCTTTGTGATGGCCTAATAATTAACTTTCTTTGAGAGCAAGCCGAACATGAAAATTCATTAGATTGAAGAATCTTATGGTTCTTCAATGGATGGTCATATGAGCTCTCAATGATTTTTCGCATCATTGTTGATCCAGGATGACCTAGTCAATCATGCAAAATAAGAAAAATATTTGGGTCTGTAAACTTCTGGTTTACTACCATATTTATTTCAATTATAGGTATATATGTGTAATATAAGCCAGAAGAGAAAGTAGGTAATTTCTCCAATACACATTCCTTGTCCATTACGAAGGTTGTAATATAGAGATATTCTATATTTTCCACATTTTTTGTCTCAACATGATATCCATTTCGGCGAATATCTTTAAAACTCAATAAATTTCTGTGAGATTTGGGAGAGAATAATGCATTTTTAATATAAAAAAAATATGTCTCTCCAGGTATTAATATATTAGCTCTTCCGGAGCTTTCAATTATTCTTTTAGTATCAGATATTGTATTAACATAAGTTTCTCCCATTGTTAGGTAAGAAAAATATTTCTTATCTTTTAATATGGTGTGCATGGTTGCACTATCTACAAGACATAAATCTGCGTCATTTGTTCTTAATCTTATTAATGATTGAGTAGGATTCATAATATATCGTACTAATAACGTGTTGTAAAATAAAAGAGAGAATTATAGAGAGAGAATAAAGAAAATAAAAAAAGAATAAAAAAGAATGATTTGTGTATAACTTCATTGATTGTAATACCTATTTATAGGTGTAAAATGTTACAGAGATAAGAATAGAAAGAGAGTTCTATTTACATAAGAATATATGTTAATGTAAATAAATACATTGGTCAACAATCTCCAACAATCTCATCTCCTTTGCACCTCCTTTGTGGACTTCTAACACCACCTCTATGTGCAGTCTCCTACATCCAACTGACACTCTTCAATTAAAGCTTCAATCAAGGTTTGAACATTACTCCATTAATGTCATTTGTTCCCTATAAATACCATGCATTTCTCTTGTAAACATACAACAAAGATATATAAATATACAATTCTTTATTTTTCTTTCTTTGTTGTTAAAGCTCTAACATGGTATCAGAGCCCATTTAGAATTAAAATCTCAGCCATTTTTGTTCTACAATTTTTTTTTTTTTTTGGAATTCATATTCAAAGACTGTCCCTTCTGTAACTTTTTTATGCACACGTCCGAAATTTTATTTGTCCACATCAACTGAAAGCCCTCTCCATAAGAAGAATTATGTGACAAACCGGAGCTTCACCGGACATGGGACGCGCCTTCACGCGCCACTAGGACAATTGCATCTCAAGGTCACTCGCTGCACACGCGGTCCAGAGGTTGAAGACGACCACATCAGCGCCATGTGGCAAACACGTTAACGCCACGTAAGCGCCAACTCAGCAGCTTGACCCAGTTAATGATGACATGTCACCTACACGTGTCCCAATCATATCGCACCATGTGTTGCCATGTCAGCTACTTCGGGCCCACTCTGACACGTCACCTTCTAGACTTGTTTTGACTCTCACCCGATCTGCGATTTTATCCGACCCGATTCGTGCTCCAGTTTGTGGTCCAATCCGCCAATACCGGACCCGGTTCGCGAACCAGTCAATCCTCAAAATCAAACCGATTCAATCTACTTTGATCGACCAGTTCAACCTTTTTCAGACCAGTTCTGACCAAATTCATATTGGTTCCTGAAGTTTTTGGGCCTTCTGAATCCATTTTTGAGGTATGTTTTGCCAAATTCAGCTTTTGTGTTTGATTTTATGAATTGGTCCTATATTTTCTGCATTATTTTCTCTATTTTGCTGCACAAATGGCTTCTGAAAATTCTCAACATCTTTCTTCAACTGTGGTCCAACCAATTACAACTATTTTTGATGGTACCAATTATGATTTATGGTCACAAGAGATGTGTAGCTTTCTGAAAGGTTGTCTTTTGTGGCGTTATGTAACTGGTGAATATTCCCAGCCAACAAAAAATACTGGTGAAGATGATACAAAATTTATGGAAAGACTAGAGCAGTGGGATGGAAAAAAAATCATCAAATCTTGACATGGTTTCGCAACACCTGTCTTTTAGAAATTAAAAACAAATTTCGTCACTTTAACACTGCTTGTGAGGTTTGGAATTTTCTAAAAATACGGTATTCTGTTTCTGATGATGTGCATCAATTTCAGCTTTATCGTCGCTTTCATCGACTTCAGCAGCAATCTAATCAAAAAATTCATAGTTATGTTTTTGAACTCCAAACCATCTAGGATCAATTATCTACTTGTGATTGGTCTAACCTTGTCTCTGCTAAGCCTTTTTTGGATTTTCACGACCGTCAACGTATTTGGCATCTACTTATAACTGTTCGTTCAGAATTTGAATCTGTTAGTGCTTCGCTTCTACATTGCACTCCATTACCTAAATTGGATGATGTAATTAGGGAATTGCTTTCTGAGGAAACTCGTCTCCATACACTCCATACACAACGATCTTTTCCATCATCAGATGTCATTATTGCCACTCCATCCGGTTCTTCTATACTGGTATCTCAGAATACTACTGCTCTGGCTACTCCTATTGGGTTTCGTCGCACTATCTTTTGTAATTATTGCAAGAAACCCGGATATAAAATAGCAGATTGTCACAAGCGACCTCAAAATTGACAATCTTCTGGATTAGGCACAATCAACTATCCCTCTTTAAATACTTATAGACCTAACTCCTCTGTAAGTACTTATGGACCTGGTCGCTTTCTCACCACTGCTGCTGCTGTTGAGGAATCTTCTGCTACTACCTCTCCCACATTCACTTTACAGGACATTCAGACCATTCTCCAACAAATACAGACTCCCTCTGGTGTGTCTTCTTCATCTGTCCTCTCTGTTACCCCAGGTACAACTTCTTCATAGTTTTTTGATTCTGCATGTTGCAATCATATGACATCTAATCAGTCCTTATTTTTTTCTATGTATATACCCACTTTTCCACCTATTGTTCATACTGTTGACAACTCTGTTCTATCTGTTCCTAAAATTAGCATTGTTTTCATATTTAATCTATCTTTGTCTAATACCTTCTTTATTCCTAAACTATCATTAAATCTTATTTCTGTTGGTCAATTATGTGAACTTGGTTTTGACTTGCATTTCTCGAGTAATGGTTGTATTGTGCAGGATCCATGCACGAAGGAAATTCTTGAGACAGGGCATAAAGTGAGCCGACTATTTGAGCTCAAATCTCTTCGTTTACCATCTAATAATGTTGCTGCAGCTTTATCTTCTACTATTTGGCATTGCCGTTTGTGACATGTCTCTAGTTCTAGACTTAAAACTTTAATTTCTACTAGTCATTTGGGTGATGTCAATAATGAACATTTTGAAAGTGTTCATTGTCAGTTATCTAAAAATCATGTTTTGCCATTTAATTCAAGTACTATTACTTCTAATGCACCTTTTGATTTGCTACACTCTGATGTTTGGGGACCAGCCCCCATCCTACTATTGGTGGTTCTTATTACTGTCATTTTTGTTGATGATTTTTCACGCTATACATGGATATATCTTTTGAAAAATAGATATGAAATACCTCAAATTTATATTCAATTTGCTTCCATGGTAAAAACTCAATTTTCTTGTCAAATTAAAACTCTTCGTACTGACAATGCTATGGAATATAAAGATTCTGTTTTATCTGAATTTTTATCTCAAAATGGAACCATTGTACATAGATCTTGTCAAGGAACATCTCAACAAAATGGTAGAGCAGAACGCAAACACAGACATATTCTAGATACTGTCAGAGCCCTTCTTATTTCTTTCTCATGTCCAAAATATTTTTAGGGAGAAGCTGCTCTCACTACCGTATACACCATTAACAGAATTCTCACTTCCACCATTGGTAATGTTTCTCCTTATAAACAGCTCTATGGTCATGCACCTGATTATCAGTCTCTTCGTATTTTTGGCAGTGCATGTTTTGTTCTTCTTTAGCCTCATGAACATACAAAATTAGAATCACGAGCTAGATTATGTTGCTTCTTGGGATATGGAATTAAACATAAGGGTTATTGTGAGGCCTCGCCCGAACGCCCCTTCCCTCGCTCGGGACAAATGGTGCCTTAAGGAAAGGCGAGAGCGATTTTTAAGGGAGGTTAAGGATCGGGTTTTGGTGCTCACGATTGGAAGCGGCTATCGTTTCAAAAAATTGATTTTTTGATTTTTTGATTTTTTGAAAAGGATTCGGGAGTCGCCACCCTAATTTATTTTAAATGGAAAAATTAAATAAAAATCCAATTTGACTCTAATTTATTAATCTTTTGATTAATTTACCCAAGGATAAAATCACTAATCTTCAAACTAAGTTTAGGCTCGGGGACTAGGTTTTTGGTTTTGAATAATCTCGATTTGGCATTTAAATCTGATTTGACTTTTTGAAAAATGATTTCATGGATGATGGATATTGATGGCAATTTATAATGCATGAGCATGGCATATTTATGAGACAGATAGAAAAATAAAGAGCAAGTAATTAAAAAGCGAGTATTTAAACATCTACAAGTAAAAGAGAGTATTTCCTCTAACCCTTATGGGTATTAGGGAAATCATAAAATCACTCCTTTACTCCAAAAATAATTAACTAAATTAATTACAATTTACGTGGAAAAACATAAATTTACATGAAAAATAGATGTGGGATGGGATTGGTTGGGATTTGGATTTGAAACTTGGATTCAGATTCCAAGTTTGCCTACGTACCCCATTGAATGGGGATCAAAACCCGCGTAGTTCGTTCCACTATGAGGTGGAAAGGGGGTTTAAAAATCAGTCAGATTCGATTGGTTTGATTTGGTTTGATTGAGGGTAAAAGATTATACCTTCTTTTGGGTGGATTTGAGTGGAGGGAGAGTGGTTTTGCCGGAGCGAAGTTCCGTTTC
>CATKHJ010628247.1:0-10022 GCA_949750685.1 Vernicia montana
AAATATTTTATAATTTATTTATAAATTGTTAGAATTATTTATTCTTCAAAATAAGTAATAATATTATTAAATTCTCAAGAACTGAACCAAAATTTGAGTTTAAATAGGTAAAATAACTTTAAGAAAATAGAGTTATCATAAAGAAAAGGAAAATCAAAGGTATCAATGCATGCTTACCATGAAAAAAGAGAAAACAGAGGCTCATTGACATGCTCACCATGATAAAGTGAAAGCAGAGGCAAAGATACATACTTTCCATGAATTTTGGGAGAACAAAGGTAAAAATACATGTTCACCTTGTAATTGGGGAAGCAGAGGCTCATCTTGGGGAGCATGCCACCTTGTTACTGTGTAGGACTGATAAGATCCTATGGCTAGGAGCATTACTCTTCTTAGCTAGAGTCAATAAAATGTGCACACAGTCTGATGTTTCCTACATCAGCTAGGGGATTTTTGCTTTAAGGTCATGGCATTATACTATTTTTAGTAGGTTATGCATTGGTCATAAAACATTGCCATTAGGTCATTTAGCTTGTATTCATTCATGATCAAGTATGAAAAATATTCATGTCAAATGAAAATTTTAAATTCTTGAAAAGTCATGCATTAGTCATGCATCATTATTTATAGGCCATGACAATTTGGGCGTTCATTATCATGGCCATGGGAGAATATTTTAAACATTTAAATCACAAGTGTTCATGGAAATCAACAATTAAGGTAGGTCTTTATAAACATTAGGAAATCAAATTACAAGGATAGTAGGATATTAATTATTCACCTTAATTATATGGCTTCCTTATATACTTTCCTCCTTAACACGAGCAAAAAAGGTGATCCTCAGCCTCTTAATCTTCCCTCTTTTTTTGACTTCCTTGTCCCTTTACATTCAATTAAAATTCACAAATGAAATCATTTGGTTCCAAATAAAAACACTAAAGCATTCAACTTTCATTTTTTGCCTAAGTGAACTTTCTGACCTAAAAGGATTATCCCTACAATAACTCAAACTCTACTTATCCCAATACTCTGATTATTTTTTTTATTTTAAACTAGACATATATGGTTGTAAAATATCCAAAATTAAGCTCCAAATGAGCTCTACACAATCCATAGTGAACTTTTGAGGTCTGATATGCTCTTGTGCAGAGACGGACTGACCTTCCCCTATTGATTTGGCTGGAACTCCAAACGTACACATCCAATTACATATTCCTTTTATAGTCATAAACTAAACATATGAAATAACTAAACATATAAAGGATGATTTCATATGTTTTTATTTCTGCCTAATTTTTTCGCTAAGGTCCTCAAACTGGGGCCCCAATATCAGGCTGCAAATAAGACCAGAGTACAGGGTCAGTTTTGGTACAGGGTTAATATCTCATATTTTACTCTGAATCTGGTCAAACCCTTTCATAGGAACTTATTCCACATCTAAAAATACAACTTTTATGTTTTGGTCCAATTAAAATTCGAATTTCTTAGCCCTCAAATGGAATGCTTAATTTACAAGAAAATTCCAAACTCCAACTGCCTTCCATCCAAATCATGTTGAGTAAAGATTTCAAGTCAAGTTCAACCATCCACATACTTAATCTAACATGTTAATCATCATATAAATGAAAAAAAAAAAAAAAAAAAAAAAAGACCATCCCCCACATCCTATCATGCTGGCCAAACTTCATCAAGGAAGGAAAGAGGAGAAAGACTCTAAATACATAAACTCAATAGCTTAAATCAACAAAAGAAATCAATTTGAAGCAAGAAATTACCTTGTAAAAAATTTTCTTCCCATGTTCTTGTCTTGGAAGAACCACTCTCTCTCCCTCTTGCTTCTTTCATTTTTATTTTCTTAGTTATAGAAAATAAAGTGAAATGAAAAATGAAGATAGATATAGAAAACTTCACTTTTATCTCACATGAAAACTTATTTTCTCCTTCCTATTTTATTTTATTTTTCTTTTAGTTTTCTATTATTTCTTTTTTTTTTCAAAATTCTTCTAAGACTTATCCCATCCTTGGCCATCCACTTCCTTGAAGCTTCCTCCCCTTTTTATTATTTTTAATTGCTATTATAATAATTAGAATCCAACTTGGGCTTATTTAAAGAAATGTCATTTTGTCTCTTTCCTATTTCTTTCTTATTATCTTTTAGTATTTTCTATTTATCAATTTAATTTTAATTCATGATTTAACTACTTCCATTGGACTTAGAGGTCTCTAAACATCTCAAATAAATTCTAGGAACCGATTCTTAAGTCGAAAATCAATTAATCGATTATTTCAAAGTTCGGTTCCCAAACCGATACTCGATTAAAGTTTTGGTTCCTATGCCTCCCTTCTCATCCTTATTAAATTACCCAATTTTATTCAATATTTGCATTCCTTATTGACATCCTTTGGTCCTCTGCTTCATCTGGCACAATCAGGGGGCTCAGTTTTTGAACCGATACTTGATTAACACTCTGACTCCCATAACTTCTGTCCATACTCTAATAATACAAACTGAGTATCTACGACTAACATGAAGTTGGGTTGTTACACTCTCCCTCCTTCAATAAAATTCGTCCTCGAATTTTCTAAGGAAAACAACTTATTATCCATGTATACTATGTACTTGCAATTTCAACTCATTTCCAACAACTCTACCATCACAACAACGCAAAAGGTCTCAGCATATTTTCATCACTACTCTTACCACATAACACTTTCATCCATTCTTGCATTATCCCTCTTCTTCTCAGATACATCTACACAATAAACGTTCATATGAAAAATTCTAACAAAGATACACATACACACAAAAGAGTCAAACATAAATAGATAACGTGGATTTGAACTTAATGATGGATTTCAATTGACGACAATGAAATCTTATGCTCTATGGTATTACTTATAACTCATGACATATCTATTCTTATTTAGCTATTATATATTTCTACTCTAATATCATCTTTGTCACATTCCACTTTTAGGATATGACGGTCTTAGGGTCTGAGTAGGCATAAAGCCACCGAAAATCGGTAGAACTCGATCAACTCAAAAACCAATTGAAACCCGACAGAGTGCCAGGTGCACATCTAATGAATTCTAGGACACGAAACTTGCAAAGAAACTGCAGTTCCAAAAATTCTCTCTCTTATATCCTCATCTCCATATGCAATATCAATTCTCCATTGTCAATAACTCTCAACATATAGATCCTATTTATACATTCATTATACAATTTAAACAAACTTAAGTTATCCATACTTATACATTACACCGTATGATTATACGGACCTTAATAACCATAGAGCGTCTAGATATATACAAGTATCTGCAACATATGATCATATATATATATATATATATATATATATATATATATATATATATATATATATATATTACACAAAATAAAGTTCTATACTTCCACTACACAACAAGCTTCAAGTGGAGTAGGTACTTGAGCTTTTACTGGTACACTTCTAACTGCCTGTAAAAAAAAATGGGGAGTGGGGTGAGTAAAAACTTAGTGAATGAAAAATATCCTACCATACCTGTGGGCTAGGTAGTTCATGGTTCTCCCACAAGGAATGTTCATGGTTCTTGAATCAATCAAACAAACATATCAAGGTGAAATTCATTGAAGAATCATAGGTTATAAAATTAATTCAAATGGCAATTGCATATGCATTCCGATTAAGTAGTTCATAGATTTAGCATAAATCTATAAAGAAAGGGGAAAACAGAGGTATCAATGCATGCTTACCATGAAAAAGAGAAAGTGGAGGCTCACTGACATGCTTACCATGATAAAGGGAAAGCAGAGGCAAAGATACATATTTACCATGAATCTTGGGAGAACACAGGTAAAAATACATGTTCACCTTGTAATTAGGGAAGTAGAGGCTCATTTTGGGGAGCATGCCACCTTGCACTGCGCAGGACTGATAAAGTCCTATGGCTAGAGCTATTATTCTTCCTAGCTAGAGTCAATATAATATGCATATAGTATTATGTTTCCCACATCAGCTAGGGGATTTCTGCTTTAAGGTCTTGGCATTGTACTATTTTTAGTAAGTCATGCATTGGTCATAAAACATTGTAATTAGGTCATTTAGCTTGTATTCATTCATCATCAATAAGAAAAATATTCATGTCAAATGAAAATCTTAAATTATTTGAAAGTCATGCATCATTATTTATAGGCCATGGCAATTTGGCATTCATTATCATCGTCATGAGAGGATATTTTAAACATTTAAATCACAATTGTTCATGGCAAATCAACAATTAGGGTAGATCTTATAAACATTAGGAAATCAAATTACAAGTATAGTAGGATATTAATCACTCACCTTAATTATATAGCTTCTTTATATACTTTCCTCCTCAACACGAGCAAAAAAAGTGATCCTCAACCTCTTGATCTTCCCTCCTTTGTTGAATTCCTTGTCCCTCTACATTCAATTAAAATTCACAAATGAACTCATTTGGTTCCAAATAGAAACACTAAAGCATTCAATTTTCATTTTCTGCCTAAGTGAACTTTCTGACCTTGTAGGACTGTCCCTATAATAACTCAAACTCTGCTTATCCAAATGCTCTGATTATTTTTTTTTATTACGAACTAGACACATATGGTTGTAATATATCCAAAATTAAGCTCCAAATGAGCTCTACACAATTCGTGGTGAACTTTGGAATTATGATATGCTCTTGTACAGAGACAGACTAACCTTCTCCTATTGATTTGGCTACAACTCCAAACATACACATTTAATTGGGTATTTAATTTTATATTCATAAACTAAACATATAAAGAATGATTTTATATGTTTTTATTTCTGCCTAATTCTATCACTAAGGTCCTCAAATTGAGACCCCAATCTCAAGCTGCATACTGGACTTGGGTGCAGGGTTAGTCTTGGTACAGGGTCAATATCTCCTATTTTACTCTGAATTTGGTTTAACCCTTTTATAGGAACTTATTTCACATCTAAAGCTACAACGTTTATGTTTTAGTCCAATTCAAATTCGAATTCCTTGGCCTTTAAATTGAATACTCAATTTATAGGAAAATTCCAAACCCTAACTGCCTTCCATCCAAATCACGTTGAGCAAAGATTTCAAGCCAAGTTCAACCATCCACACACTTAATATAACATGTTAATCATCATATAAATGAAAAACAAACCATCCCCCAAATACTACCATGCTGGCCAAACTTCATCAAGGAAGGAAAAAAGAGAAAGACTTCAAATACATTAACCCAATAGTTTAAATTAACAAAAGAAATCAATTTTAAGCAATAAATTACCTTGGAATAATTTTTCTTCCCCTCTTTTTGGCTTGGCCAAACCTCTCTCCCTTCCTCTTGCTTCTTTTTTTTTTCTTTTCTTAGTTAGAGAAAATGGAGTGAAATGAAAAATTAAGATGGATATAGAAAACTTCACTTTTATCTCACATGGAAACGTCCTCTCTCCTTTCTATTTTATTTTCTTTTTCTTTTAGTTTTCTATTATTTATTTTTGTCAAAATTCTTCTAAGCCTTATCCCATCCTTAGCCAGCCACTTCGTTGAAGCTTCCTCCCATTTTTATTATTTTTAATTTCTATTATAACAATTATAATTCAATTTGGGCTTATTTACAGAAATGCAATTTTGTCTCTTTCCTATTTCTTCCTTATTTTCTTTTAGTATTTTCTATTTATCAATCTAATTTTAATTTATGATTTAACCACTTCCATTGGACTTAGAGGTGTTTAAATACCTCTAATAAATTCTAGGAATCGATTCCTAGTTTAGAAATTCATTAACCGATCATCTCAGAGTTCAGTTCCCAAACCGATACCTGATTAAAGTTTTGGTTCATATGCCTCCCTTCTCATCCTTATACTTATCAACTTACCCAATTTTATTCTATATTTGCATTCCTTATCGACTTTTAGTTAATAGTGAATGCCTGAAATACACGGTCGTAACGTTCAAGTTCAATGGGCATGACAAAGGTCACAGCCGCAACTTTCGAGTTCACCGTCATAAACTTTAGTCTGAGAGCACAACATTTGTGCCAAAACTCTTTTTCAATCAAATCAAAAGTTCCAAAACAACACATATTATGGTTTTACACAGAAATTAAGTGGCTTTGATACCAATTATTGGAATATTGGGCGCAAATTAAGCAAAAGTTAGGTGGTAGGGTGAAATTTCAAATAATTTAAAATTTAACTTCACCCATTTTAGGTCCAACATCCATTCAAGCAATCATTTAATTAGTGTGTAAAACACATATGAGTGTGAACCCTCAATTTAGCACCTCCGAAATTATTTATAAATCCTCCAAAGTTGACCGGAATATTTTTCTATCCAAACTGACACTTTTTTTTATTATGACCGGACCATCTGTACCAGACAGTATTTTCCCGAGACTGATCTGATTTTCCCTAAAACTGACTGCCAATCTGTCCCATACTTAATTTTGGATCCATCATCACTGACCGATAATTTTTTGGACATCAGAATACTCCGAAAACTGACCCGGGAGCCCCAAAAACTAACCTAGAAACTGAAAAAGCCTGCAAAAAAGGACCCTGCGCGTGGCAGCTGCCGGAGCCCTTGGAGGATCCGCTGGCATCTCCAGCGGATCCGCAAGACCTCCTGGCGGCAGCCTCCGGGATTTTTGGCAGAGCTGCCAAAAGGTCTGGCGGATTCACCGAGAGTCCCGGCGGATCTGCCAAATCGCGTCAGTTTTTTGCCGTACTCTCCGGCGGATCCGCCAGGACTTATGGCGGACGCCGCGAGGACACCTCGCAGACGCGCGTGATTCTGACGCGCGTTCACGAGCGATTCTCGCGGCTGATGCCCTTTTTCGCAGAAATACCATTTTACCCCTCATTCAGCTTATTTTTTAGCCTTTTTGATCCTATTCTTTTGGTCTTTTCACTATTTCTCTTCCTAAACTACCCCCACCTCATTTTCCTATAACTACCCCACTCCCTCACCACTTCAATTCACACCTCAAGCTTTTGTTGATTGCTATCCAATTGCTTCCTCTCACTCTCTAATTAGTTTTTACTCCTAATTAATTAATTAGTTAATTAAAAATTAATTTTAATTAACTAATTAATCTTCTTTTTTAAAAAATTTCCACCCACTCTCAATTAATTAATTAATTAAAAATTAATTTTAATTAATTAATTAATTATTTTTAAAAATTAAATTTTCACTCAAATTGGTTAATTAATTCTTTTAATTAATCATTTTAATTAATTAATCATTTTAATTAATTAAAGTTTGAGTAATCAAATCTCTTTTTCAAAATCATCTCATTTTCGAAACGGAACTCCGCTCCGGTAAAACCACTCTCCCACCACTCAAACCCACCAAGAAGGTATAATTTCTTACCCTCACTCAAATCCTAAATCAAATCAAACCAATCAAATCTGAACGATTTTTAAAACTCCTTCCACCTCATAGTGGAACGAACTATGCGGATTTTGATCCCCATTCAATGGGGTACGTAGGCAAGTTTGGAATCTAAATCCAAGTTTCAAATCCAAATCCCAACCAATCCCCTCCCCCATTTATTTTCCATGTAAATGTCAATTTATGATTTCCATGTAAATTATAATTAATGTTATTTAGTTAATTATTTTTGGGAGTAAAGGAGCGATTTAGTGATTTTCCTAATACCCATAAGGATTAGAAGAAATACTCTCCTTTACTTGTGGATGTTTAAATACTCGCTCTTTATTTTTTCCATCCGTCTTATAAATATGCCATGCTCATGCATTATAAATTGTTATCAATATCCGTCATCCATGAAATCATTTTTCAAAAAGTCAAATCAAATTTAAATGCTAAATCGAGATTATTCAAAACCAAAAACCTAATCCCTGAGCCCAAATTTGGTCCGAAGATTAGTGATTTTATCCTTAGGTAAATTAATCTAAGATTAATAAATTGGAGTCAAAAATAAATTTTTCCTTAATTTTTCCATTTAAAAATAAATTAGGGTGGCAACTCCCGAATCATTTTCAAAAATCAAAAATCAATTTTCCGAGGCAATAGCCGCTTCCAATCGTGAGCACCAAAACTCGTTCCTTAACCTCCCTTAAAAATCGCTTAGCCTTTCCTTAAGGCATTCCCGAGCGAGGGGAGGGGCATTCGGGCAAGGCCTTACAGTTGGTGACTCCACTGGAGACTAGTTTTCACCCTTTTTCAATAAAAGGAAAACAAATAAGAGGATTACTATTTGGTTAAATTTTTTCAAAAAAAAAAAATCTCCATTTAGCATTTAAAATTAAATCGACTTTCATGCATCACTCTGCATAATAAAGGCTCCTTGCCTAGCTCTAGATTTAAGAAAACTTTTAGATAACGAGTAGCATTGGCTCGACAACTCTTTTTGAGTATGTTGGGAGATAGCGAAAGCATTCCACCCCGCGACGAATCCCCGATCATTTCGATGCTGTAACTAGCAATCCGTACTATTGGACCCACGCGAGTCTATTTGACTCACATGTGGTTAGGTATATTGATGCTTTAGTGGGACGGGGACCCTAAACCAAGCCACCTTTCACCCTTGTGCATATATTTGTCTTAGCCTCTGACCTTAAGTACCGTAAACCATAATAAAGAGCTTGTGCATATACCCATGAAACCTTTTTGACATGCATCACAACATAATCATGCATACAAGCATCGAGTCTAGGTTATGCCTTGAACCAAGTCTTATTACCCTATAAATCAAAATCGGTGATCCGTCACCCAAAGAAACCCATTCAACCAATAAATCTGGTGAAGGGAATCCTTTCCTGATATACCATTGCATCTGCACATCCTTTTTTCAGTGTAAATTCTTACCCTCCCTTTTCCTTTTCTTTTGAAAGGTACCAATGGCCAACCCAATCAACATGGATACCATGAACGCCCTCCTCACCAACCTCCTCAAAAAGCAAGAGGAGAATTTTCAAGCCAGCCTCAACTTTGCCCTCAGTACTCAACAAGCCAATTTCAGCAAGGCTTTAACTGCCCACCAAACCAATTTCAACCGAGCTCTGACTGCTCAACAAACCAGCTTCAACAAAGCATTGGCCCATCTCACTAAAGCCTTGAGCTCTCAAAAGCAGACCTGAACCAAATCAAGTTGAATCTAATGGCTTCAAGTCCTTTGACCATGCCTCGTGCTAATCTGACTAGCATCACATCCCCCCATTTTGCTAATCAAACCAAGTCACATCCAATTAATTCAAGTTTCGCCGTACCCCATCTTGATCAGACCTACACCGTAACTCCTTCCATGATCAATCGGCCCGACACCTCCCCTTTCTCGACCAACACCATATTTGGTCCCACTGCTGCAACCGTATCAACTCTTATCATTAGCCTTAATTCAAGTTCCGCCGCACCCCATCTTGATTAGACCAACACCATAACTCCTCCCATGATCAATCGGCCCGACACCTCTCCTTTCTCGACCAACACCACATTTGGTCCCAATGCTGCAACCATATCAAATCCTATCTTTAGACTAATCCATGATAAAGAAGTATCCAAAAATTCCACACAACTAATCCCAAGCACTCATGCTAACCCAACCCCTATTATTGATCTGACCAATAATGGAAGAGCTCCTCAAAGTTTCATGTCGCCAAACACCAAGGTTGACCCTTCTCCTTCCTTGAATCCTTTTCAAGGAATAGGAGCCTCTACCCAGCCAAACATCAAAAGGCCTATCAAACTACCGTTGAAGTGCAACACCACTGTGCTCCAGCAAGCTCATACAGTTGGAAAAAGATGCAAGAATAGTAGCCCTTATGCTTCCACTCCTATTATTTCCACCAAACAGAGAGGTAGAAAGGTAGCTACTATCACCAACCAACAACCCTATAAATCAGAAAGAAGGAAGTTCACTGATTTGGGTATTCCATTAAGCACAGTTTACAAGATGGCCCTTAAAGCCGACATGGTTAGGCCTTTGGAGCCAAAAGCACCCCCTAGCCATCTATCCAGAAATTACAAGCCTAATG
>CATKHJ010628285.1:0-10635 GCA_949750685.1 Vernicia montana
ACCGTCTCCATACTCGTCCCTGCCGAATCATCGGCTCTGATACCAATTGTTGGTACCGGGGAGCCCGCTTCCTTGGGAGATCTTCATTATAAGCCTAATAAGGAACACACTCATGGGCTTGACACCACACTCCAACCCAAAACCTTAAGACAATGGGTTTATGAGTCCTTCCCACTTATATGTCCCTCCTTAATCCCATCTATTTTCAATGTGGGATTCCACACTCTTGAAATCCTAACACCTCTCTGCTCTTTCTACCTTTGTTATTCTTTGTCCCTCGAAGACATGAATTGCAGAGAAAGATGAAGGAAACAAATATGACAATTGCAGAGAAAGATCCATAGTTGATTTAAAAGATTTACACAAACCAAACAGAAATCCCAGTCAATTTGTAAGCCTACTTAACAACATTTTAACAAAATTCAGCATTAAGCTTACCAAAGTCAGATGATTTCTGGCAAGGACCATGCCATCATTGTATATGCATGCTCACATATAGTATATTTTGATATAAATATAACATATTAGAAAGATTAATATATTTTAATAATGATAGAGTTATTTATCCTATTTTTAATTAACCACAATACTCGTTCAATTTCTCAAAATGGCACTAAAAATTAATACTTGAATCTCTCAATGTTTTGACAGAATATAAGTCACCTACTGGAAATAGGCTACTGCTAACCCAGCAACACAAGGACAATTCATAGCAAATTTTAGTTTACAAACATCATCCAATTCCAGTATATATTGACTGAGAAGATATCTGGCATGTTTGTCTACCCATTAAAACATCTCAACAGGGATATGTTTCAGTAGGACTCAGGATGCCTGAATACTCTCAGACACAAAGCACGATAGACTTGTTGTATGCTGCTAAGCTGTTGCATATCCAATCCACCATACAAACCAACAGTAGAAGTGAATTACAAGAAAACCATACCAAAATCATCACATCAATTTGATCTAGCATAAACAAATAACTGAATAATAAAACCTTATATTTGTTGCATCCAAACACTAGATGCAATCACTAATGAAACACCAGGCAACTATTGGTGATACTGCATCATAAAAATTATAGATTAATTAATTCTTAATAAATATGAATTGAAATACAATTCATATTAAAATGAGTTCAGAATAATCCAGCATAGTCAGCTTCCTGGGGAGTGAGGCCGGCTTGATGTCAAACCTAATCAATATGCAAGGATCATGCCACTTAGCCTTCTCATAGGTGTTTCTACATAACAAATTTCATGTACTGCATCATCTCTCCTGCTTAATGCTGAATGCAATATCCAGCAACAACTGCTATTCAGGTGCCATGTAAAGGATCAAAAAACATCTCTAATCTTCAACAAATAGCAGGAAAAGAAGAGCAAAGGTGGAAAAAGGAAAAGGTTTATAGGAACTCAAAGAAGAGTTAATTTTAGTTCTTCCACACTACAGAATCTAAATTAAACAAAAAGATTTTCTTATTGTGATGGTTCCAGCACAAATTATAGACAACATGGTATGGCAGACAAAAATTACTTATGGCTTGATTTGACAGGGTTAATCTTGCAATTTTTTGGCAACCCCCACACCCCTCCAATCTACAAAATAAACATATGGAAAAAGTTTTTAAAAAAATGTTCTAAGTTTTAATACAAATGGTGATATCTGTAAATTTTTTTACTCCAAATTTCCCTGCATCAAATGTAAATATTCAAATGGTTTGCTTCAATTCCAGGCAAATATCCATCTGTCACCCCCAAAAAATACTTCTAGGATAAAACTGGTCAAAGCAATGAAGATCCATATTATACGTGTACAAGTTAATGAAACACTCTATCTGTTTGCTGAAGGAACTGCATTACTTCAATAATAAGTCCTATTGGATCTAGTAAAATCTCGGATCTAAAATCTCTTTAAATTCAAAACTTATGCATGAGAAACCTATTTAGAACAAGTCTCGAAGAAAGAACATAGCATACATTGCAAATTTGCTTAAGCGCAGCCCCAATACAAAATTATATGCTGATATCTGCCACACAATTTAGAGCTTGAGTGCTTAGGTTATAATACAAAGTTAGATATTCGAACCCCCTGAACTCCTATTTCTCACTCCCACTCCATTAAATAAAAAGCATCCAGAGAATTGTGCCTAAAAACTACCTCCTCTTTAACCACAATTTATAAAAATATTAGCACTATGGTCTAAGTTGTGACGTATCCATCCTAGCATATCTCAATACTGTTCCAAAATGATCATGAGAAAATTATGTATAATCCAAAGAAAGAATTGAGCAGCTAAAGGAATGATAGTAGGAGAAGTAGGACAAAGGGATAGTATGAGATAGAAACAAACACATTTTTTAACACTTTGAGAAGGATTAACTCATTTGATGATTCAGCATACTCCATTTGCCAACTTAGCCTTCCAACCAACATCTCTGAACATGACAAGGATCTAGAGTCCAACTTCTCTTTCATCCTATAAGGCATGTGGCGGGCTTCCATGGGTCTGTCCTAATAAAACATGATCATGATTAAAATTAATTACAAGGATTTGGAAATATGTTAATCATTAAATTCTAACATGTTTGATTTTATTTTTTATGACAAAACCATGCCCTTGGCCTAGTGTTGATCAAAGCCTCAGTGCTTGATCTATTGTTGTCCCTTCACTCCATTGATAATGACCAAGAACATTCTGTTCACAAGAGTACCAAGAAAATCAATATTAAAGTACTATTAGTGATGTTAGCAAAGAAGTAAAACATCGAGTCCCTATCAATTCTATGAATTTCTTGTATATCGAGAAAGAAACGCTTCCATTTCTATAGTTTCTTAATTAGGTGTATTCCTTATATAACAATATGTGCTTTCAAAATTTGGGAAGATTTTAAAGAACCTGTTGCAGATATTGTTTTTAGTGAATTCAAATGCATTGTCATATTGTTCTTTGATGTATTATAAACTCACAGAAGACCAAAATGGATTGACTTAATTTGTACCATTCAAGATAATCTCAAGCATGGCCACGGGTTAACAACCAAAAACCCCTTCCACAAAAGGCAAAAAAAAAAAAAAACTCTATATATGAACTCATAGATGATAACAAGTTAATAAGTTATGAGACTCTTTTTCCATTTTTTTACCATAAGACAACAAAATGGAATAGAACCAGTAATTCAATTAAGAAAGGAATTTGAATATGGGAACACCTGCATCCCTTCTCCAACATAAAATTATGAGTGCTCATATAAGCATTCAATAGTGAAATTTGGCATCTTTGGTTTTTTGTTGATTGTCCAAAGTTAAAATCCTGTAAAATCTATCCAAATATTAATGGCTCAATCAAATAGAGGACTGGCTACTAAGGGTGTGACTATGTGAGCTGTGGAAACCCAATTTATAGAGTTGAGACTTGAACAAGCCCTTGAATTTTGCATACATTGAGATCAAGACATTAATAATCCAACAAATGCGGAATGTGAACTTGCTACTTTATTATGCAAGTTTCACGTAAATCACCATTGTGACTAAAAACCCTAGCCAAAGTTCATTAAGATCCATGTACTAGAGACTCTAGTAATAAAAACTAGCAACAGAAACAGAACATGCTGAACCAAAAGTCAATGCACAAAATAAAAAATGAAGGAGCACATATTGATGAACTAGAGAACTGGAGGATTGGGCGAACTGTAGAAAGATTGGTCAACACAAAGCCATTAGTGGTTATCGAATTAGTTTCTGGTGTCATAAGCTGTTACAAGTTTGTTAGTTAGCTAGAAATTTCTGTTATGGATTCACATTTTGTAATTGAGATCAGTAAGCATATATAAAGTGAGAAGTTTGAACTGAGATCATTGATCGAGTAGTAACAGGTTTTCTTGGATTCTCCCAGATGTGATACCTCTCTTTCTTCCTTCTCTTCTATTCTCATCAATTACTTTTCCTCTCTTTTCTTCCACTTTCCCTCACTTTCTCACCAAAACATTCCTGTTAAGGCTTGGCTACCGATATTGAGCTCAGGTCATAATAAGTGCATCACCAAGAGACATTTCTGCATATCATGTATGTATGTTGTATGTTTGGATTGGTATAGTCCATTCACTGAAATTGGAATTATTTTTTATTCCAAAATGATGAGGATAAGATGAACCTTATTATTAGGACAAAAGGAAAACAAAGAAAATAAGGGAGAAAGGCAGGCAAGAGAAGCACTCACCTTATTAGGGTCTTTTGTATGGTTGGTAGTGGTGCTGGGTCGAAAGAACAAAATGGGCGGTATCAACTTGATAATCCTGCATTGCATCTGCAATCCCTACCCATTGCTTAAAACCTGTATTTGTCTGGCCTTGACCTGCAAAATCCTAGATAAGGCCACTGTTCCTGCTTTACAGACACCAAGAAAATAGTTGGCAAGCAAATAATTTACATGGACTTCATGTCCATCCAGTCCATATTATTTCTGTTCTAGTTGAAAACAGTGATTCAAAGGGTAGAGTTTTTTTTTTTGTCACACTCAAATCACCAGGCTTTCTATCACAAGCAAAGAGAATAATCGAAGAGAAATATATTTGATTCCTTGGTAGGACAATCTAATTTACCTGATCCCTTATCAGCACTTTCACAGTTCTATTCACCTGCATAAACAACCAATTTAAAAATGAGAAGAACAATTCCATCTAGCTCTATCGCAAGTGATGAAAAGACAGGCGACATGTTATGTGTTATAATCCTCTGTATGAAATTGTTGAGCATCTGGACAAAGGAAAAGAGAAGTTCATAAAATCTCTTAAAACAGAATTAAAGTTATAGTGTGACTGAATATTTGTGGCATTTACTACAAGAAAAGAACAAAATTATTTGGGACCATAATTTCTAAAGCATGTGTAAAATGTGAAATACCATTGATTATTATTGATCCACTCACCAACCAACAAGCTCCTGTATAAGTAACAAAACTTCTGGTTTGCGCAAATTGCTTTGTCAACCTGAAGTTCAACAGGGAATAGAGCTTGGGAAGACAGCACAGGGCAAGGAGAACCTGCAATGAGCTGCTGATGTATTCAAGGAAAAAGAGCATAATCGAAATCACCAAGCAAGTTAATTTTAATATATTGGAAAACATCATAATTATCTGAAAATAGAGCTCTAACCCAATCAGTTCCATCGTCAGGATTTCCAAGAGATTCAAGTAGTACTCAATAAAGAAAACAGAAAGGGAAAGGGATCTGCTATATATCAAGTTCCATTAACATACCAGTTAAGTATGGAATTATACAAGCTTTGGATATATAGACCATAAAAACAACATCATTGAAACTTAAGTATGGAATCATACAAGCTTTGGATTTATAGACCATAAAAACAACATCACAACATCAACTATAACACTAGATTAACACAAAAGTGAAATACACAACAAAAAACTGTTTAGATCACCTTCAATAAACTCATCCTGTCTCAATAAATCTCCAAACTTCAAACTTCAACGGCTAAAGAGTTTTGCAAGGAGACGCGGAGAAAGAAGAACCTCTAAAGGGGTTGCTTTTGGTGTATGTGTTCCTGACGTCTCAGTCATGTCAACAGGTTTATCCATTGAGGTTGCCAAATCAAACGCATGAAGGAACCTAGCAAGTGTCAGTTGAAGAGCATGGACTGCAAATGATGCACCAGGGCATGATCGTCTGCCTGAGCCAAAACGAAAGAGCTCAAAGTGATGACCTCTGACATCAATATCCACATGGCTTGTTAGAAATCTCTCTGGCTGGAAAGCTAATGGATTAGTCCAAAACCTTGGATCCCTTTGAATCTTCCATACATTTACCAATAAGCGAGTCCCAGCTTGAACATGATAACCACCTATGGTGCAATCTTCCAAGAATTCCCTGGGTATGAAGGTAGCAACAGGGTATAGGCAAAGGGTTTCCTTGATTATGGCTTGAAGATACACAAGGTTTTTGATGTCTGATTCATCAACTTGACGTTCAGTGCCAATATGGAGGTCTAATTCTTCTTATGCCTTCCTAAATGCTGGTTGATTATTCAGAAGTAGTGAAATGGCCCATGTTAGCGTGGTTGTTATGGTGTCACTTGCACCGGCAATAAGAGCCTGCAATTAAAAATGTGACCGTAAGATTCAAATCTAATAATACAGGATCCATCACCAGTCTTGACTTAATCCTATTCAAGTATCTTTCATAATAATAAAATGCATGTATGAGTATGAAGAATATTTTGTAATACAAGATTTGTCCCAAATAAGTTCTTTACACAGTACATTGGGCATACCATACACGTAGACTTGATACTAGCATCCGCATCATATAGAAAACCTAACAGGTGGCCTTTCTCCTCAAGTGACAACTTCACATCAATGAAGTCCTGTTCACCCTCTCCTGAAACAGAAATTCTCCTTTGGTAATGCTCATTCAGCCAACCTGAAAGTACAGCATCCAAATCCTTGGTTGTCTTTTTCATTTCCTTCTCATGTCCCCCCAAATCCAACCACCTTAGAATTGGAAATGCATCTGAAACCACAAAAATGCCTATCAAGTGATAGAACTGAGAAATAGCTGTCTGGCACCGTCTTGTCTCATCATCATCAGAGGAACCAGCATAATGCTTTCCAGCCACGACTCTAACAATCACACTAAGAGTCAGGTCCTCAAACCACTGTTTAAGTTCGACAAGTATGGGAAGGCAGCTATTTTCAGCCCACATGCTATAAAACTTCCTAATACCCAAGTCAACTTCAGCATCCTGGACATGCTTGACCATCTCAAGACGCCGGTTTGTAAGGAGTTCAACCATTACTATCTTTTGCATCTCCCGCCAATGGGGGCTGAATGGTGCAAAGCCAAACACTGCATGGTTGTAGCACATGTGCTTTGTCGCCGCTGTAGTGGGACGGGAAGCAAGGGCTCAGTCATTTATGGTGAAGCATTCCTTTGCCAATTCCCTAGTAGCAACCACAAAGGCACGGTGACTGCCTATGCGGACATTGAATGCTGGCCCATACTTATCAGCCATCAATCCAAGAGTTTGGTGAAGAAGCTTATCAGCGCCTCCTAATAGGTGGAGATGGCCAGTGATTGGCCATGCGCCAGCTGGTTCAGGAGGTTCTCTACTCTTCCTACCTTTGCCATTCTTTGTCACTCGAAGACATGCATTGCACAGAAAGATGAAGGAAACAAATACAACAATTGCAGTTAATTGCAGAGAAAGAACCATAATTGATTTAAAGGTTTACAAATCATCAAACTGAAATCCCAGTCAATTTATAAGCCTACTCCAACAACATTTTAACAAATTCAGCATGAAGTATACCAAAGTCTTGAATATTTCTGGCAAGGACCATGACATCCCAGTATATGTATGCACGCACTTATGTATAGATATCAAAAAGATTTCAAATATATTTCATAATGATAGAATTCTTTACTGCAGTTTTAATTGACCCCTATACTTATTCAATTTCTTGAACATGCACTTTAAATTAACATTTCCAACTCCTCAATGTTTTAACAGAATAATATAACAGGTGATGACAGTTCATATCAAATTTTACAATTCATTCATTATCCAGTTCCAGTGTATGGTGGCTGGTTGCAGGCTTGTCTAACCACTAAATTATTTAAATAGTTATGTTTCACTAGACCTCACCTCAGCATGCCTGAATACCATGACACATGATTAACTTGTTAGATACTGCTAAGGTGTTGCATCTTTCAATCCACCATATACACTAACAATAGAAGTGGATTGTAAGAAGACCATACCAACATTATTAGATCACATCAAATAAATGAATGATAATGCCCTACAATTGGTACATCAGAAACACTAGAAGTAATCACCCATTAAGACAGTAAGTATCTATTTGCGAAACTGCGTCCTAAAAACTGTAGAATAATAAATTCTTCACATATTTGAATAAAGAAACATAGAAGATGACGGAAGTATAGAAGTTCAATTCATATTTAAACGAATTCGGAATAATCCAACATAAGCAGCTACCTGAGCAAGGGCTTGATGTCAAAGCACGAACAATATGCAAGGACCATGCCACTTTGATTTTTCATAGCATTTCCTCATTATACATTTCATATACTGTATTATCCGTCCGGCTTAACCGTGGAAGCAAAAACGGCAATTTAGGTGGCCATGGAAAAACCAATACACGTCTCCATCTCCTACATATAGGGGAAAAAAAGAGGAAAAGGGGAAAAAAGATATGTCCATTAAGAACTCAAAAAAGAGCTCATTTTTTAGTTCTTTCATCTTACAGAACCTAAAATTAAGCAAACAACTTTTCTTACTGTGATTGTTTAAGCTCTAATAATTATAGACAACATAATATGGTGAATTAAAATTATTGGTGGCTAGATTTGACAGGGACTGAATCTTGCAGTTTTTCAGCATCCCCACCCCATCAAACAAATTATTAAAAGAAAAAAAATATATGCTTTCTGTTTGATTATATATATGTTTGCATCTGTAAATTTTCTTACTTAAACCACATGGAAAACCAAAAATTTTCCCACATCAAATACAATTATCCAAATGATTTGCTTCAATTATGTGCAAATATCCTCCTTTCACCACTCATAATATTTTTCTAGAAAACAACCAGTCAAAGCAATGAAGATTCGTATTACACCTTGTATAGCAACAATGGTCAATTGGGTCCGGTAAAATTTGAGTACAAGTCTTCAAATTCAAAAATTATGCAGATGAGCCACCTATTTAGAAGAAGTCTTGAAGGAAGAATATAGCATATATACATTGGGAATGTAACATGTTCCCACTGATATGTTTATAATACATTGTTTGAGTACCTATCTTATAATACAAAATTAGTATTACACAAGAGTCTTCTCCTCTACAGTTAAAAGCTTGTGATCTAATCAAAACTAAATTAAAAAAAAATAATGATCGAACATTTATCTGGTAATAATAATTTATAATAATTTGGCTTACTAAAAAACCCTAATATATCTTAATAAATCTCCAAAAATGGTTATGAAAATTATATGATTGAAAAAAAAAAAAAAGAATTGAGGAAATTAATAAATGGATGAATGGAAGATAGTGGCAGAAGTGGGACAAAGGGGATAGTGAGAGATAGAGACAGACGCATATTTTGTTTGAAAATCTAGCACAAGATATGAAGTAATGATATGGGCGATGTGAACAAAAAATGGACAGAGAATACCTAAAATTCAGAAATTGTATGGGGTGAATGGTTAGAAATGTTGGTACTCTGATCCAATTATTTGTCAAGAACAATCATTGCTTAGACGATACTAGCAATTTCTTCTTCTTCCTCTTCCTTGATCAGTAGCATAATTGATTGGCATTGCATTTAGGACCTGCCTCTGAGCCTGACGCTGCATTTGTTGTTATTGTTTTGCAGCGCATAAACATCTTTTTTTTGGGCCTAACGTTTTAAAACGGCTTTATGGTTCATCATTTTAGTGGGCTGTGCTGTGGAGCCCGTTGTACTGTTTCATTTTACTCATTATCGCTCCCAACTCACTCCTATCTCATTTGTAGCCATGGCAATTTCTCACTCAACTGCCCTACAAAATATATATATATATATATATATAAATCTCGTTTATCTTGGAGAATACTTAATTTTTTTTTCTCAAATATTAATTAGAATAAATATAATCACATCAATATATAAAATATAATTTTATTATTCCTGGTATATATAGGACAAATATGTTCTATGATATGTAAAAATATGTATATCATTTTGGTATGATATAATTCTAGGCAAAAAGACCAAATTAATCCTCGAATTTATTAGTATATGGGGATAAATCAGGACAAAATTATTTTTTTTTGTCATTAAAATTTTCATCCTTGGCAATTTTTGTCAAATTAGTCCTTGGTCAAACTTTGAGCAATGCGTGTGCTATAAAATCAGACGAAATAGCGTTAATTTCATAAATTCCGTTTGGCATAACTTTTCAAAAAAGTGCTTTTCTAAAAAAAATCAGTTTTGAAAAAAATAGGTGAATATATATATTTCCAAAAAACATGATTGAAAAAAACAATTTCAAAAAAATTAAAAAAAAATTAATTAAATAAAAAAAATTCAAAAAGTGTTATTTAGCCTCTAAAAGCTATCGTGTGATTAATTAATATATTAATGATTGATGAAAATTAAATTAGCATGGTACTAATTTATGTGATTATAAGTTAGATTTTAATTTTTTATCACATCTTGTTAGATTTTCTAATTTATTCATGTTTGAATATTATTTATAGATATTAATAAATGATATTTTGGATTTTGTAATTTTTATGTTCATTTGATTGTTTAATTTTTACTTTGTCTCTGGAATTCAATTTTTAATACTAAATAAAGATGTGTATAATGATCAACAAAATATCATCAATTTCATTCATTAAAACATTCAATCATTATACAATATCGAAAAATAACTTTCACTCATACCCCTAAAACTTAAATTTAATTGATTACTATTAGCCTGTAGGCTAAAAAAATACTTTTTGAATTTTTTATTTAATTGATTGATTTTTTTTTTTGAAACTGTTTTTTTCAATCAAACTTTTTGAAAATCATATATTCACTTTTTTTTTCAAAAGTACTTTTCA